>DWDV01000333.1:0-17789 GCA_018245615.1 Mimoniades ocyalus | reverse complement strand
CATTTTAATTTGTTTCTTTATGAAGTCGGTTTTTTATTTTGTTAAAATTTTTGTTTATGGTCTCAATGCTCTCTGCTTTGTGTTTGACGTTGTTACGAGTATAACAATGTACAAAAACTTGTCTCAAGCAGACTACACGCGCTTCATACAAATGTGTAGGTACACCTTATACCTACATATCATTCCTACGCAGGTTCCAACCACAAGCAAACAGCTGATATCGATTTTTCGTCCCCTTTCCGTCGTCGGCGAGATTATACAATTGTACTGCACCCTCATTTGTCGCGACTCAAACGGAAATTGATATTAAAGAAAATATAAATCAGTTCTACTATGTACTCGTAGTTGAACTTAGTTATAATGTATTTTTTGGTCGCGAAAGTAATGCTACTCTCACTAATCGAAAATGGTAAAGTACGACAAATGAAAATTTTGATCCAATAAGTGTATTACATTCCTAATTTTCTATAATATAGAAATACAGTCTGGTGATAAATTTTCTATAGGTATAGAGATACATACAGATTGCCTCGTTGGTCGAGTTGGTTGCAAGCGCGACTCCCGATCGGGAGCCCTGGGTTTTTCTAATTTATATTTTCTAGTAGCTCGGAGTCTAGTATTGTGCCCAATGTATGGCAATAGGCTCACTTATTCCATTTCCATAGTTCATTACGCCCTCGTGAAATCGGCGGTGAGCCTGTTGCCATACATTGCGTACAGGCCTAGACTCCGAGCACTCGTACACTAGCGGGAAGTTACTACTGAACGTTTAAAACTTTTTAAACATTCTGATAAATATTTACAAATATTTAGTATAATTACAATGTAACATAAGAGTAAAACAATTGTAATTAAATAGTAATAATAATAGTACATATGTACATACATATATAAAAAAGTAAGTTAATACTTATTAAATTACGAATTAAATAACAAGATCGCGCGTCTTTTGTTGAGCTAAAGGAACAACACTTGTAACTGCTAAATATGTTTACGGGTACTGCTTATTTATAATGTCCAACAACGTATCAAAAATAGTTACATCATATTGAGTGTTGAGAAAAAACACAGTAGCTGACGCGATGATTGTGCCAAGTAGAGCGAATTAAGCAGCCAACTCGCGTTTTGAGCAATTTGCATAGAAATACGGGATATTAACAATGGCAATTATAGCAGTGATATATATTACTTGCAGAGCATATAGAACACGTATGTAAATGAAAAAAAACGTATGAAATGAGATGTCATTGTGGCACAGCATATTTAATATGCCAAGGACTTTGGGTACACAATAACAATTTTGTATACCAATGGCATTTTGCGTAGTAAATATGCTATTCTATCGTTCACGCACTAATAAATATAAACCGGATAGCTAAGTCTCCAGTGCTTCGATGGTCGAGTGGTTGCAAGTGTGACTACAAATCGAAACGTCTCGAAAGGTTCGAGCCCCGAATCAGGCACTTTTGGGTTATTCTTACTTGAAATTCCTTGTAGTGGCTCCAGTCTGGATTTGTGTCCAGTGTATGACAATACACTCACCCTCTAGTCCGTAAGTGGGAATTAAAAGTATTTGATGAAACATGGGGGTGTTCTACATTCCTCTGCGTAGCTTATCGCAGATTACAGGCGTGATGTTAAGTTAAGTAAATAAAATAATAAGGTTTCTCTTAATTAAAGACATGAGGGAATGAACGTGAAATGCTTTATTTTTATGTTTTATCTGTATGAAATATTTTATCTTTGTATTCTATTATACAAATGTGTCATCTTCTCTCAAAATTATTCAAATTTTTAAGCTGTTGAAAATACGTACAAAATGACGACAACCAAAGTATAATAGTAAGTTATGTCATGTTCAAGGAAAGCGCGCACAGCCACGGGAATGTTCTAATTGCTCATTTCTGTTGTGAATTTACAAAGTGATTTTGTAATTATAAGTATAATAAAGAACTATTTATTTTTAATAAGAGGACAATACTGTGGGAACGCATTGTTTGTGATATATGTAGTTATATAATTCGCATGGCACCTTACGTATACATTAAAATAACATTTCTACTGCAAAGCGGCGCTACGAATTCTTACTTCAGGAGTATTTTTTATCAACTAAATAAGTACTTTTACCAACACATTGTCACACGCTCAAAAGGCACCAAATATCATTTATTGTTAGCGAAGGAGAATTATATTCGACTCTATATAAATGCGAAAATGTTAAAAACCAAAGTGACAGTTTAGTTCATACTTTATCTACATGTTACCGTATTTATCTTGATAAGGCTAAGTCAGTGTTAGGTAATATAGCGTAAAGTTATGTATATCTCAAAAATTGTCTTCCATTTCCTCTGCAATTGATCTGAGTTAGAGATTACGAATCGTAGGCATTAAGCGAAGTTGCCTAAAATGGAGCACCTCTGCATATTTCACTTTCCGGACGAATACAGACGCGAATATCAATATACTCGTAGATTACATGGGTTATGTTGTATTTGGTTACGTTTTATTACAATATGTTTTCTACAGTAATGTCCTGTTGGAGATGTAGCTACAATACATACCTACTTATATTATTCTTATGTTGACATCGGCATAGCAAGGCATATTGCTGCACAGACAATAACCGCAAAGACATATAATCGTACATATTACGGCGTCTGTAGTAATTTGCTATAATATATATCAGAGCACAATACCTTCATATACATATAAAACCTTTGTACGGTAATTGTTTATACGTTTAGCAGTACCGTACTCTTATCCGTAAGAGACGTAGAATAAATAAGACAGATTGATATAAATAATGTTTGTCGGACTGCGAGCATGGCTATTGACAAAGGTAATGTATTGAAGAACTTTACATTATAGTTTCTGTAACCAGCGTACTTGTATAAAGAGAGTGATGGATATAAAAGCGCGGCAGGTCTACGTGGACAGAGGTATTTCGCACTTGGTGCTTTCTGCCTACCCTGTAAGGCACCTGGCGTGAACATATCTATGTATTACATTATATAGAAAAAAACTAACATTCAACTATGTAAACCACTTTCCACAGCGTTATATTGCTCAGTAGCATATCATAGCAGTGTATAGATCTTTATCTTTCTACATAATTTAAAAGGTTTTCGACACATTTAAGATGCGAATGGAAGTGAAGTAATGACTAGAGGACAGCTGTTGATCATCACACGGATGTTCCATACCGATTTAAAATTCGAAATCCCTTGTCAAGTACTTATGTAAATTTATTCACAACTCGCAAATAACTCCCAATATAACAGTAATTTTAAGGTATTGTATCAAATTGTATGAATTACACACCTAATGGAGGATAAGAGTGTTAAAATATTAGTCGGTAACCTCTGGTATATTCCCAATCACCGTCTAATAGCCTACTAGGGTATTCGTAGGTCCCCCGCAATTTGGACAAGACACTAAAGAGAATCGCTAATAGAATTCGCATGTATACCAACAACATTCTTCTAAGTTACGTTTCGATAAAAATATGTAATAAATATTACCCTCAATGTGAACGTACGTGCTTAAGAAAATAAATCTTTCGATATCTCCGACCGTTATCGTTTGTCAATGTATTTACTGAACCATTAAATCATTCCAACAATGTGCAGTGTTGTGTATTGATAAGGCGTCGCACAAAAGGGCAGTGACACACATTCCTCAAGTGATAATTTACTACGGCGTATAGCTAGTATCGGTTTGGAAAATGTGTGTTGTAACCTTCGTGCCCAACCGTCCACTTTCTACTAATTACGGGTATTTTAAATTATGTTTACTATGTTTTACATGTTGCTGCGAAACGGCAGTAGGTACTTGTGTCGCAGTAATATAATTAAACCACCACGCCAAGTGGTGCGCAGAGAACACCAAGAGCCAGATATCTTTGTTACAGATTTGACATTCTCCTGTCTTCTTACTCTCTCTTTATACACTTTCGCTATTGTATTGTTTGAAACATGTGAACAATGTTTTGGGTCCCTAAACGTGCTTGAACGTTTCGTAGGCCGTTCGATGACCGTTGTCGGGTTGCACTTTTATTTAAATTTAAGGGTGTAGAAAAATATAGATTTGTGATAACTTACTCCGCATTCCATAGTATGAAAATCTTTCACAGAACTCATTTGTCACGATAAATGCGACTGCCTTTGGATACGGTAATTTCTGTAAAAAAAGAAACATTCAAAATTAACAGCTTTACAATTATATCGACACATTTCTAACATTTAAGTAAACATCAGATCCTAGTGGAGTTTCATTATCAATTCATCATTATACATGACGGCATACTCGTAAAGTATACAATGGCTATTATAATATTGCTATTGTGTAAGACTGAAATGTAATTATTTTATAAATCTCTGTAACGTAGATATACCTATATACTAATATACTACATAGATACATATACTAATATACTACTACATATACTAACTGTATTGATTGAATAGAATTACAATTTATATTTAAAATGTAAGGCTATGGTTAATACCACTTGTATGTAGTCCGTAGTAAGAAGCTGTTTAATAAAAAATGCAATTAACAGTCAAGTGTTTCAATTATCGTGTTTCAATTATTTGAGACATCCCGTCCGCTACCGGATTCCTTTCTTAATTGGGAGAGTTCGGACACATTACTGAGCGCCGGCACTGCATTGAAATACATTGCGTATTATTTAAAATACATATGTATTTTTTAATCGGTCCATACAATGTACCGTTAATCACATATGTGTACGGAAGGGCAATGTGTGCACGCGCCACGAGAACTGCACGTGGCATGTTGCGCATACTAAATTATTATTGGTAGTCAGCATAAGCTGGATCCTTAGTTTTATACCTTCATGTCTTTGTCTTCATGACCTTCTTTTACGATAACCATAGTACATCATATATGACTACATATATAATGAAACAGTCGGTATTTACGACCTATTAGTTCTTTGTACACCTTTGTATCCTTATACATTTACCGTAGTATGCAAATGAAAGTTTAAAATGAGAAATCTTGCTGTAATAATATTGTAGCGTTACGAAGTGCCTTTTTTAAGTTTAGATATGTTTCATTTGTCGAGTGCTGACGAGCGCGACAGCTGAGCGAAAGGTTCTGAGTTCGATTTATGTGTCAAGCGAAGAATTATTACGTTTTTCTAATTAAAAAGATCCAGTAGTTTGGATTTGGGCCCGATGTTGGGCCCGGCAATAGGCTCTTTCCCTACTGCGTGGCGGAGGAAACACAGGCGTGACGTTTTGTTATTTCTATGTTCAGTATCGGTACAGCAGCAGTATATCGTGACCACGTGTCCTAGTGTTGTAACAAACTCGTCAATGAGACTTGCGTGTCGAACCGGATGAAACTGGATACAACGCTTTGTGGAACCACTTATGATGGCACTCTAACCCGCGTGATGGACCTCGGAGCTACGTGACTACGTGAAATGTATTATTAGCTCTAAGAATATTCGTTTGCACGGTAGTCTAAAATCTATTATAAAATTTATTTTAATCATTAATTTCGATTTTAATCATTAATTGGAAATATATCACTGTAATATGTTTGCTTTTTCACTGCTTACTTGTTTGCAGTTTTATTTTTTTAGTGGGACGTAACAGTATCTGGTAAACCGTGGGAGAGAAGGTAATACACGCCTCTGTATACCTCTTTGGGGATTACGGATATGATGTTACGTTTAAGTTTTTACTTGTTTCTAATTAATTTATGGACATAACACTGTACCTATTTACTGAACGTGACTGTTTTCCTTATCCGCCGTATTTCCCCCATCGTTAGTTACTTTTTCCACGGTCTGACGAACACTGGCAAATATCGCTCAGTAATCGAGTTTGAACATTCATGAAGTTAGTCATATATGACACCTGAACAGGATGTTTTTGTTATTTTTCTTTGTAGCTAAACATTACACTTGTGTTTCTCCTCTTCACCAGTTACGTAATGCGTCCCCCCGTAGAATAAAGGGAGAGCCCATTACCTCACACCGGGCACAAATCCAGACTCCGTAATACTAGTAGCAATTTAATGTTAAGAAACACAATCTTTGTCTCAACCGGAGGTCGAAAACTGTAAACTCCGCTGCGTCCGCTAGCGTCCGCTGTAAATGCTTAGAATCTAAAATAACTTTGAAAACTTCTAAAATTAATCTAAATTAATCTATTTACATTTCGTGATATGGACTTTTATTATTTTGTTATTTAACGACTCAGATTTATCCATATTAAGTTAATAGGTTCGTATTTCGAAACCGTTGAATTGATTTTATTAAAATTTTGTACGAGGAGCACGGACCTTGTAAAGTAATTTCTGTTAGGAACTTTTTTTTTATTATGCAATACTTTTGGTTTTATCCAAATTCATGATAAGATGGGTGGGATGCCGATCCGTGAAAGGCTTTTGAGAGAAAAAGAACGCGGCAAGCCGTGAACAAACTATGACAGACTCACGCTGATGATGATATAATTTCTCAAAAAAAAATTGTTCTCTACATGCTCTTTTCACTACTAGGTATATTAAAAAATTACTTCGTTAAAAAATTACCAGTGCCTTTGTAAAAAACATTATGCTTAAATTTCACGGATGTATTTTTTTCGACGTACCTAGACACCAATAATTTAATGAATTAAGTAATTAAACCATCGCAAAAATGTCGAGTACTTATATAACAACCATTTGCAAAGTGCATTTATATTGACATCAAAACATAAACCTGACCGATCCGGATGACGTGCCGTCCTTCGTGGTGAGGAACCTGCACAAGTTGCCACCCGTGACGTTTGACCAAGTCGCCGTCACTAGGCTGCTGAAGGACATCACGACGCTAAAGGCAAGTCTGGCGGAGGCGATGTTTAAAATTGGAGACCTCTTAGGTTACTATCAATGAACTGCGGGCTGAAGTTGCGATATTGCGCGCTACTTCGGATGATAGTAGGTTACCGGAGGTCAACAACATTAACACGCGTCGTGGCGCATCCATTGCTTCGCCGTCGAGTTGCGAGTCAGCGAAATCCGTCTCCTCACCGGCCGCTGTTCTTGCACGAGGTAGCGCAATTGTAGCCGCCGCCCGACCCCCGCCTTCCCTGGAGGCGTTGCCTGCGCAAGTTACGTCTTCGCCTCAACGTGACTACGCCGCAGCTGCCGCCGGCCAACACAAAAAGCGGGCAATACTGAGATCCGAGAGTGGGAGCGGGAATACCCGCATCGAACCCCCTCGTAGTGCGGTGTCTATTGGAGAACCGAATAAAGACGGCTTCATCAAGGTGGAGTGAAAGAATAGGAGGCCTCTTTGCCGTAACCAATGTGGCAGTGCAACCCGCCGCCGTCCCAACCACATACAGCTACGTGTCACATCTGCACTACACCACGAAGGTCTCCGATGTCATGGAGTACGTGAACGAAGACCAAAGACACAGTGTGGGTTGAGAAGCTGGAATCGAGCAGCGCGGTGAACTTTAGTTCGTTTGTGGTGTGCGTCCCGACTGACATCCAGGGTACGTTCCTAAACGAGGAGGTGTGGCCGAATGGGGCCGTGTTCCGTAAATATCGCGGACGTCGTCGACCACCTGGAATCACCGTAACCGCCTCTCACAACGCCGCAAAATAAGTAAATTAGTTATAAGATATACTTATATAAATATGTATGTTACTCTACAAGGTATTCATGTCATGGGCCTTTTCTCATGAAAATAAATGAATTTATTATTATTATTAAAAACAAAAAAACAATTTTATTCGTAATTAATATTTATGACAGATCATAAAAGTTAAACTTAGATATTGTAGACGTAACATGGTAGCCTGAATGGATCGCATAGATTTATGTATTTATACAGAAGAACATCTTTTGAATAAGCGATGCTTGAATTGCGGTGTAAAATAACGTAAGCAGCGTTGGACTGTGAAAGGAGTCAACTAATAAGTCATTCAGTAAACACGTTAATCTACTTAAGAAAATAAACCATTTGTGTACACAGTCGGACACAAATAGTTCATTGCCAATAGATATTGATATGATATCTGCCGTTGAAATTTACGCTTCGATGCAACACTGTCGATACCGTACATTTCACTAATTCGACCTACATACCTATATGGTTGTTTACACAATCGTTTCAAAATGGATCATTTTAAAATATTTCTGCAACCAAATCGTAAAAGGATAATGTTTCCTTATATAGACATACCATACACGAAATGTGGTTGCAAAAATATTATGAAACAAAAACAGAATAAACATTCGCGTAACATTTGATAACGCGTCGTCTCGTTCATAAATTAATGCAAATATAACGTTCTTTAACATTTTAACTGTACGTAACGAATAGTGCATTTATTTATAAAAGTTATTTCAAATTATTGATGTTCCAAGGAAATTTGTGAATTTAATGTTAAAAAAAAATATTTAAACTTTTTATGTAGTATTTCGCTTAGTTACATCAATAGTTGTAATTGCGCGTCTAGTTGGTTCCACGCGACGCGCTAAGCCAAACGATTAATTACGTGCCTACGGCATCAAGTGGTTTTTCAATGTCCTAGTCGCCGTGTCAAGGCGAGCACTCAGCGAAAGTGCGACGTGCGCCGACACCGGCCAACTTGATGCTTCAGTAGAGATCGCCCTTGTGATCATTCCGTCTAGGTAGCCACGAGTCTCTGCGATTACACTTAAAAACACCGTTGCATTTTTGTGAGTTGTATATTATACAGTATACAAGTTGTATATTATACTAGGAATTAAATTAATCCATGAGAACATTATAATTTAGCATTTTTTTTATACATTCTGCTAGTATCAGACAAATACGTGGAGTTGCATTCGCACATTTTTGAAACCAGTTTTTTTTTCGGAATCATTAAATGTGGGTATTCCAAATGGTCATATGAGTACGTATAATCGTGAAGATTCCAAATATCGGGAGCAATCAATCAATGGATCGGAATCCACTACTATAAATTTCAACTGGAAATTATAAATTAAGTCCAACAGTACCCGATATGGGAATTCACTCCAAGACCTCTCGACCAGCAGCCACGCTTTGCAACCACTCAACCAATGAGGGTGTCTAGACTTAATTTGTTCAAATGCGAGGATTAAATAATATATTATGCAGTTAATTTTGTGTTCATCATTTATTGTAGGATTTAGCTATGATATGATATGATAGCTATATATTTTTAAACATTGAGTTTTCGAATATAAGTACACACTTGAAATATACATACTAAGAACGTGGTTCCAACAATTCAAGCGAAATATAATAGATAATTTAGGTTTCCTAGAATTTATTAATAAACAAGGAATTCATAGCGATAATGGAACATCAGTTGGAATATTCTAATAGGTTTAGTTTGACAATGGATAATAACAAAATGTGTTTTAATACAGAACTATGACATTTTAGTTACTATCTTATCTTTTGTCCTCGTCAAAAATACATATACTACTACAAGCCCATTTATAATACCAATTTTTTATGGCATTCAAGCTTTATCTTGCTATAAAACAGTTAATTGAAGTGTCAAATCAATTGATAGTTTTGGTAATTGTAAACACATTCGATCAGGATCATTGTATCTTTGAAAGCTCTTGATAAAAAGGTATTCATTTCAAGTATATATACGCATTATTATCTAAAACCAATGTCCACAATCTACGGCCCCTTATGAGAAGGAAAAATAACGACAAAAAAGAATTTACTGTTAGATCTTTGACATGGTTGTAGACGTCTTATTGCAACTTATCTTTATATTGTATAATCTGTGTAATATTACTATTTTATTTATTACAACATCACGCTAGGTTTCCTACGAGGTAGGCACAGACCACGGATTGCATAGTATTTTAGGTAATTAATGATTATTGATTATAATTTTAAAACTTACTAGATTTATGGTTACTATCTACGCCGCTCGTTCACTGAGACAGTAGTGTACAACAATAACAAAACAATGTAAATTAAATTGAATGCAATCGTTGAAGTTTCCCTGCTGCAGCATCTGCTCAGAAGATGCCGCGGTGCGGCCGCGCTGCACACTGGTAATGCTCTGATAACGGTCACGCGCCACTTGTCAGGATTAACGCGCTACTTGCAAATTTAACGAATCGCATGAGTTCAGATTGCAATTTAAAATTGATCTAATACTACACTACATTCCGTAGTAAATACTAAAAAAGTATACAAACCCCCAATCTTAATAATTTATAAGTTTGTTGAAATTTTAATCTTCCAAAGTCCCAATAATTATAAATAACAATAATAATATTGGGAGTTCCTTTGATCAAAGATCGAAACCAGAATAAAGTGACGTATAGGGCGTGAATGGAGCGCGTTGTTTTGCCATACTTATACAAGTGCATGGCGTGCAGTGTTTGTATATCTGGAGGAAAGCGAATGCCATAAATATCATGTAGCTCCCAGGAAAGGTTATTTAAATAAAGGTTAATTTAAATTCAAGTACGGTCGCTTATTAAATAGGTACATTTCTAAACGAGCAGGTTATGATTATGTTTTATAAATTATATAGTTATTGATTATAGCTAATTATTATTTAAAGTATTTTTAAGTACCTATTATTATTTTTATAAAAAAATTAACCTAGAAGAAGCACAGCAGGTCTGTAAGGATTGAGATATTGGCAGTCGGTGCTCGCTGTCTATCCCGTGAAAATATGTATGTATGTATGTATGTATGTATGTATACATGTATGTATTTATGTATGTATGTATGCATGTGACAAAAACTCCTACCATTATTATTAGTATGGAGAACGCTGTGATTTAAAAAAAGCATAGTTGAAAGATAAGGCGTAATTGGCCAGTTGTATTTTCTTTTAAATTTCATCCGCCTCCAGTAACAATATTAAGGTTTATCTGCAGTGACGTTGTTTTAATCAAGGTAGTTGACCTTTTTTTTCATTGACGTGATTGTCATACGGCAAAACATGTATAAACTTTTAAGGGGGCGGCAGTAGTTGACCTTTTTTTTTCGTTGACGTGATTGTCATACGGCAAAACGTATACTTATAAACTTTTAAGGGGGCAGCAGTAGTTGACCTTTTTTTTCGTTGACGTGATTTTCATAAGGCTAAACATATATAAACTTTTATGGAGGCGGTTAAATTTTCTTCCGCCCCGGGCGGCTGACTACCACGTTACCCCATTTTTTCCCTGCCTATGGTATACAAATACGTAACGCTTAACTATAGATACATATGAAAAAGCCGTCCCATGAGTTTACTCACAATAAATATCTACAATAAAAGATATTACAATTGAAAACAAGTCTTAAAAGTTTTCGATATGATAGCTATTTATATGCAATTTTATTTACAGAAAAAAATATCAACAGATATTTCTGCACAGTTTAACTAAGCGAAACGGGTAAAATAGTCTGTTCGGTGGTACGCTAGGTGTGAGTTATCGAACATGGTTTAGTTTCTTGTCGTATACGTCCTTCATGACAGTTGATTGCCAGCGAGCACCGTCATGCAGGAGGCATTATCGTCAGCGCCGGCCAGCGACACACATCTAACAAAACTCACGGATAAAATCTGCACGTATGTACTCACACAATCGCAAAACAACGGCGAATATTCAAGTATTTACTCTCTGGAGGACCGCCAAGCGGCACACAAGTAGATGGCGCCAGTAGGCACTTTCCTGTCGATTGCGATGGCCGCAGCGTATTTAAATGTAATGTCATTTGAGATGAGATCTTAAAGTTTATTTAAATTCATCTAAAATTACTTTATAAGTGATATTCGCACAATGATTGTAAACAAAAATTAAATAAACGGTGCTTATGTGAACGACAAGGAATTAATGATTGCATAGATCATGTACGCCGCGTCTGATCGCGTAGAGGAAGTGTTACTCACTCGGTTGTAGGTTATTAGTTATAGGTTATATATGAGAAATCATTCATTCGGTATATCAACGTAACATCACGCGTGTAATCCCCGAAGAGATAGGAAGAGGAGAAAAGTACGCTTCCACGTTTCACCAGTTACGTTTACGCCACACCATGGAATAGGCGATGAGTCCATTTCCACACAGTGCAAATTTCCAGACTCCGAGCCACTACTAGAAAGTCTAAGTTAGAAAAATCCAACAGTACCCAATACGGGAATCGAACCCAAGACTTCGTGATTAACAGTTGCGCTTGCAACGATCAATGACCAACGCAGTCAATTGGTGATTTAAATACAAATATTATTTTAAAATATATCCATTAACTACTTTTCATTGGCGCTATGTACAATACAGTGTTAATAATTTAACGTTTATTTAATAATTCTCACTTTTTACATGCGACACTTGTTGATTGATAATTGCAATTTCGAAAATAATTATAATTCCTTGAAGTAATTTACATTATTGCTGCGTATGTTAATCCTTAAAAGGTTTCAAGAAATATGGACTGTAAATTAAACGCGTATTATTACTTTGTTATCGGTGGATTGGACAACATTGAGGTCAAACAAATGTACCTGTACATGACAAATATTTTAAGTTGAGCGCGCTCGTGATCGCTGCACGGTAAATATTAATTTCTCTATACAGGACTTGAGATACTGTTCGTCAAGCATTAAATTATACTATTAGGCTACGTTAACTATCAGGAAATTTCAAAGAAAAAGTAATGTATAAAGGGATGTTAGACTGCCTCGTTGGTGATGTTGGTTGCAAGTGAGACTGCCGATCGGGAGTTCCTGGGTTCAGTTCCCGGGTCGGGCACCACAATTTTTTTCTAATTTAGATTTTTTGTAGTTTCTCGAAGTCTGGACATGCACCCGGTGTATGGCAATGGGTTTACCACGGTGGCCACCTATTCCATAGTGGGACGTAAACGTAACTGGTGAAACATGGGAGTGTTCTACATTCCTCTGCCCACCTCTTTGGGGATCACAGGCGTGACGTTACGTTATGTTACGGATTCTTAGGTCGAGTGCTATCGAAATTCCCATTTGTAGATTTTCTAGTTGCAATTTCTAATAGTGGTTCGACGTCCGGATTCGTAACGGGCAAAATGCGAGAGTCTACTACACTCCTCTGTCTACCTCTTCAGGGTTTACAAGCGCGATGTCGTGTGACGAATGCATTATTTATGTTAATTGCATGCCTTTAAGTTTCGTGTGGTACCCTCCACGCGCTGGTAGCTCGTTGACTGAACGTGTTTCTTTACAGTTAGTCTTGTCTTGTGTGCCTTTGGCTAATGAAGGCGGATGAGCAGTGCCTGCCTACGTTCGAATGAAAACCGGTTACTGGCGAATTTAAGGCGAGACCCCAAAATTTCGAGAGATATTATTTGCCAATGGCGCGCTCAATAACGCAGTTTGGGATTTTTTGGGATATTGTAACATAAATGCTAATGCAATAAGTTACATGGACCGTCACAATAAAAACCTGATTTTATTATAAAATGACATGTTTAAGTGTCACATTCATTCATTTAAGATGACTAGGTTACCTTAACTTTATTTTATTTATATTGTTTATTTGTTTGACTGCCTCGTTGGTCGTGTTGGTTGCAAGTGCGACTGCCGAACGGGAGGTCCTGGGTTCGACTCCCGGGTCGGGCACTATTAAATTTTCTAATTTAGATTTTCTAGTAGTGGCTCGGAGTCAGGATATGTGCCCGGTATATGGTAATAGGCTCACCACCTATTCCATCGTGGGCCTTAAAAGTAGCTGGTGAAACGTGGGAGTGTTCTACATTCCTCTGCCTACCTCTTCAGGGATTACAGGCGTGATGTTACTTTCTTTAAAAGAAATTGTTTTCTTATCCTTATATGACGTTTAAATTACAAATATTGGTCACCGGGTTTGTTCTGTATATTTTCTTATGTTTTCAAAGAAATATCTTTATATCTTTTATAAACTCATTTGGTTTCACGATTGGTGATGTTATATACTGTAATAGTATCGTATAATAACAATTTAATTACTTAAATTATCAATTTTGCAATTTATTGTAAGGAACAACGGTACAATATGCTTACAAACTATGTAGTATTAAAAGCACAGAACCTACCATAAACAAGAATAGGTGCCACACTACTCTCTACTCTATTGTTTTAATATGCTCTGAGTGCTGCATACAATATGATAAATGTTTTCAGTATACGCTAACAATTCTACACGGTACAAAAAACTTAATGTGTCGCCTTAAAATGGTTATCTTCAGCTCGAACAAATGATTTTTGTTCGAGACATTTGTTTGGGGCGGTTTCCGTCTCGCTCTGAGTGCTCGCCAAAATTTTTATGAAATACTCAAAGAATGCTCACTCGTTTTATTTAACCCACCGCTAAATGCTAAGTGCTGACGCGTTTCTTGATGTGGCGTCATAAAGTATTATTTCGTACTTCGTATATCAAATTCATTTCGTCATACGAACGAATGAATTGAGAATGAACGACAGTAATAATTTTTATTAGTGAATAAAGAAGCAAGTTACGTCTAGCCTTTAGAAGTAATGATATACCAATATATTGAATAAACAAAAAAATGCTGTGAAATGGTTCGAGACTGTTTATACACATGATTATATATGGAGATTGGGAGTCTCTGCTACGATATCGCTGCAGGCTGTAGGTGCTGATGAAAAAGAACCTCGTACAGATCCGAAATAAGTCGAGCCAATCCGGTAAAACATACATGAGTCAAACCAGTACATATGAATATTATTATGAAAAAAATTGTACACTCATTTAAAACTAAGGCATGAAGCTTACGATGTTTGATATTTTAATTTGTTTTATTAATTCAATACATTTAATTACATAATTCGCCAAGATGAAATGTTACATCCGGCGTACAGACATTGATAGTTGAAGAATAAACTTCTATCGTCAATCTTAACATCGGCGGGGCATCTAATAATATTAGTTCTTGTTGTCCCCGTTCTAGTTCCTAGGTATTCCTTTGTCGCGACAAGGACAAATAGTCACCTTCTACGTAAACGTACTTGAGCGCAGACTTTGCAGTCGCTTTTAATCAGGCGAGAGTGAGGCGAACGCGGTTAGCCTTTAGTAATTGTAAAGGCGTACCTGTTGAAATGTTGGTAAATAATTTATCGACTTAAATAACAAGAGAAATTCGTTTTTATGTCTCTATATAACTATTTTCGTGAGGTCCAAATGTACTCGTAGTTTCAGTTGGGCCTACAAATGGTATTCTCACTGCTCGGAAATGTATAACACTACAATATATATACATATAGCGTCCATTTATCTGTTTATATTCATCATCTTATGTTTATCACCAAATGGTGATCACCTTCTGGTTACCACCTTATGGTTACCACCCTATGGTTATCACCTTATGGTTATCACCTTGTGGTTACCATCTTATGGTTACCACCTTATAGTTACCACCTTATGGATATCACCTTATGGTTACCGCCACATGGTTCTAGGAGAAACATACCTACGTACATGCATTTAATAATTACTATGGGATTATGGATAAATATCACTCAGGAGATGTCCACATGCAGCAGTGGACTTAAACAGGGTGATAATGCTAGTGATGACACATACATGATGCTCGTCAATGTTAATGTCGAATATTGCAGTTATTAACTCATTAGTTGCAAGCAGAACTAAGTAGTTTTACTTTTGAAAAAAAAAACAGAACATACGTCATAATTTAGGTCGATACGCTTACGTAAAACTCTAATATCTCTCGCTGTGCAACGTACTGAATAGTTGATGACCATAAGTGTTAGGTTCCAAGACCAGTACACAAGCACCAGACATGCCACGCTGAAATCCGAACCAGGAAATAGATTCATGTCTAACGCAATAAGTAAATGTATCCACATTTTTCACGTGTTTTCACCTCGATGCTAAGAACATCGTGTTTAAAGTTTGAATATTGCAAATGGCTGTTTCGTTGCGGATATAGATATTTCTTAAAAATTCAAATAATGTTTTCCTCGTTCATTCCCACACTCGGAGGAATTTCTGCTGTGCAGACAAGAAATTTGTCTTAAGGAAAATTCAATTCATAACGTTTTTAATACTAGTGAATGCGTTACAAAATATTCAAGAACATATCTTTTTATTGTACCATTTGTATGTTTGTTTTGACGTTTATATAATATCGCGCCTGTTTATCCGCGAAGGGACGGGCAAAGTAGTGCAGTGCACTGGAATGTCTTGGCCAGATTGCGTAGTCTAGTATTGCTAGTTCCTAAGCCGCATTATACTCATAAAAACGATAAAAAATTATCACCTATATATAGTATTTTACGATTATTTTCAAGACAAAATCTATAGTATCGCGAATGCTATCTACACATATATACTATTTTTTGTATATTCAAGCACCTACTCTTGCAATTGTTATTTTATAAACGTTCATATATTCGTCAAAGACAGCATATAAATCTTGGATGATCAAACAATTCTATTTTTAGCGCACAAGGAACAATTCCATACATATCCGTCAATGAGTACGAATGCCATTGTAAACGAATCTTAACACTAATTATTGTTCTCAACGTTAGCCTTCGCTCCAATTATATTCAATTAACCGAAGTATTTGCGCTTCACAGTTAATAATTATTTCATGTTTTGATAGCACATGCGTACATAATTTCACACCAGGTCCCTTGTGGCGTAGGCAGCGAAAACCGAATGAGTATTTGATATTTGATCCAGAAAATCGAGCCTTATCAGCATGTTATTAAATAGGTAGTAATATTTATTACTTACATGTATAAGGCATTATTATTTAAACACTGCAGGTCTTTATGGCGTAGGCACTGAGCACTGTACCCAAAATATCTCTAGCCACATAGACCTGAAAGGTATCTTTTACATTCCAAATTCCCGTCATAGACGCAAGCTAGTTTTCAAGACTTTCGGACTTCCCCATGTATCAGGTAGTAAAAAAAAGTACATACATTGTTAGGATACTTTGAACTTCATACAATGAGATACATTGGATAACAAGACTTATAGTTTACCGAGCACTGCCCTACTAAATTGGATTCTTCAAGTGAGCTACATCCCTTAGCTACCGATTTACTGTTTGGATACAGATAAATTGGATTACTGTTTGGATACAGATAAATATATAAAAAAAAAACAAAAAAAACTTCGTATTAATTCTATGGCTCACCCACTGTGATGCAATGTTCAGGTCATCTACTCGTAGTAAAGCACTATAGCCGACCGACGATTCCGCTAGGATCAATACATGGTATAGAACACAATCTGAAAGAATCTCATGTACGGTATATATTCCATATATGTAGTTTATTCGAATCTTGTTTTGAATTATATTCACATGGTACATAAGACGGAAGCGTGCGAAACCGGTGTGCGTTTATGGAGAGACATGAAACTAGAGGCGCGTCAGATCTGTAAAGATATTTGGCACTGTGTACCCTCTGCATACCCGTAGGAGATCTGGCGTTGTGATTTAATAATAATAGTAATATTATTCAAAGTGAAAGCTGGATCTTATTATGGATTATAATTTTTTTTTGGTAAATGACAGGTGGCGTGGCGATAATGGTATGCGCAGCGACAGCGTCCACCAGGTGGGCCCGGCGTGGATGGCCGATCAACAACAATCCAGTGGCCGAAGTGTACAAGCTGCTGTGGCGGATACTGGAGCCAATGCTATTTTCGGTCAGCGGATATTTCCTTGACGTGAGTTTTAAAGTAAAGTAACTTCACGCCTGTAATCCCCGAAGAGGTAGGCAGAGGAATGTAGAACATTCTCACGTTTCACCAGTTACTTTTAAGTCCC
>DWDV01000332.1:0-17799 GCA_018245615.1 Mimoniades ocyalus | reverse complement strand
ACCCACTAAAACCCCCTCGGTGGCCTTCCTCAGCGCTAATAGGAGGACTCCGGGATCTCCGACGGAACGCACCGGTGACCTTATAAGAAACCTGGCACGAAATAATAATGAATTTATTTCCGTATTTTTCCTAGTTACCGAATTAATGTTCTTTGAAGATAAGCTATGGTTTTTATTACTGCTATTAAAACGTTAGGTCCCTTACGAGGTTAGCAGAAAGCAAATATGTAAAAGGAGCACGTGAGGTCTGTAAGGATGGAGATATTTGGCACTCTGTGCTCTCTGCCTACCCCGTTAAGGATCTAGCATTACGGTACAAAAATAAAAAACAAATGCATCCGTATTAGTTATGTTCACAGAGCCAGATTTTTGTTTAATGAAAAAATAAATATAGCACACCGCATAGCAATAATGAAGCCATAATACAAATAAATCAGGATTTTCGTGTTCACTAATACCGGCGCAAGGCGGCCGCGGTACTGGACCATGTGTTCGCTACAGTTAATTCCCCACCGCGCGCGCTATGAAAGATGACCCCTTTATTACTTATTAAGGAGCCCGCCGCGCCCCTGCACGCCGTTATTTATGTCATCTGATAATAATTTGTATTAAATCACAGAAACTTCCCACTGGACACACAGGATTTGTTAGCCTTTGTCGACCACTAGAACCTTCGTGTCGTAATGCTGCAATGACAATCATCAACGCTTCTATTATTGCTTAAGATGATCGTCACCAACACTGCTCTCAGCGTGAATGGCGATGCCACAGTCCACCACCCTGGACAGTTTTTCGTGTTGTTAAAGTAATATTTCTTACTTACCCCATCATTGGATTTTTGATTACCACTTCGAAATGTGTCTTAGCTTTTTGGTGTTACGAAATTGGGAATATATCTACTTACTGGCAATTTTTGCAACTATCAGTTTATCTCCAACAATAAGGTTTATAGATTATGTCAAATGTGTTCCCAATTGTGTGTTAATATTAATGTTGATCCTTCATATATATATTTTTTTACTAGAACATATTACGTCGCACAGAGACCTTTTCCGTTCTCAGCTTTATTTATGTCGTCTAATAATAATTTGTATTAAATCACGAACGCTTCCCGTTGGACAAACAGGATTTGTTAGCTTTTGTTGTCGCCGTGCCTTCCTCCGCGGGAAAACGTTTTCTGACGAAAGGAGGGGCGACGTCGCCGGGCGAAAGCTCCGCTCGATTCGTCTTTTTAAGTGCCCTATTTGAAGTAGATATTGCACTGACTGTACTGACCGATTGTAAACTGCAGTTCTACAAGAAGCTACGCATCTATTTCGAAAAGATTATTCAAAAAATTAACGGGTAACGGATTTCGAATTGCCCCTGGTGAAATACACATTTGCGAATCATTGGCCCCGTCCTCTTGACTGGCCCGTTGATGCAGTAGTTAGTGGAGCTAAATGATGGCCCGGGAGTCGTGAGTTCAATTCGCACCCAGAATAAATATTTGTGTGATTAGCACAAGTATTTATTCTGTATCTGGGCGGAAGAATATATCTTTATAAGTATACATTTATATGTATACCTATATGTAATTTATTAGCCGTCTGGTTACCATAACACATGCTCTCTTGATGCTTAGGTCGAGATCATATGGCCGTGTGTGGAGATGTCCCAAGGTATTATTATTGTTGTACAAACATTGGAGATACTTGGCGCTTTCGATGATTGCATTTTCTTTTAATATATTATGATAATATCATCACGCTAGGTCCCTTAAGAGGTGGGCAGAGAACATCGATATCCATATATTTTTATAGTTGCAGCTCTGACATGTTACTTCTACACGTTATACATAGAATTATAAAGTTAATTTTCCAAATTCACTTCCCCAACCTTCGTGTTCCATTAAATTGCAGTTTGAATATTCTGATAAAATCGAATGAAAAAATTCAATTCAGTTTTTTAAAGGTTCCTACTCTAACGATAGTCCGCTAACAAGTTTTGATACATTACATTTTTTACTATAATTTAATTCAATACAATGTCTTTTGTGTCCAATATTCACTTATTCTGTGGTAGACTGTCGTAGAAAAAAATACTACAAATATTAAATCAGGTAATACTGAAACTATTATGTCATCTATTTATGGAATTCCGGGAGCATATACGGTCCAATCTATTTCGAATACACATCAGAAATTATCACCATAAAGAAGCGTGGCAGCCGATCGAGAGATCCTGAGTTCAAATTCCGGCTCGGGTACCACAGGATTTTTCCTATTAGATGATCTAGAAGAAATTTCTAGTAATACCTCGGATTCTGGATTTAGGCCCGGTGTACGTAAATAGCCTTACCTCCTATTCCATAACTACTGAGATGTGGGAGTGTACTACACTCCTCTGCTACCAGTTCGCGGAATAGAGGCGTGATGTTGCGTTTAATTGACTGTGTTTTAACACCCTAAGCGCAAAAAAAAATATCATCATCAACATCATCATCATCATCATGATCATCATCATCATATTAATCAACGCTTTCACCGTTTCACCGTTTAACATTGAATACCTCTCTTAGGAACGACAAAATTAAAAGCTACAAGCTGTCACCACACTCGCTCGACCCCCGATGTCAAATACGTGATCATTTGTTAACGAATGTTCACCAGGATCAAGACCGCTTGGGCGCCTGGTGCCGAATGACAACACCTACCAAATTTAACTGTCACATCCAAACTGATCGCTTGCGAAATAATAGCCAGCAAATGACGAACTTCCCACCATTTAAATCTGTTGCAGACACAAACGTGGCAGTCGAATTTATGGCGTTGTTTGCTTTCAGTACACGAGAAATGGCCGATAAGAAATATGTTAGTAGATATCCGCAGCAACAACACATTAATATGGAAGAAGATAATCACATATTATATTTAGTATTATAGTTCCCGAAACCGGCGTGCGTGTATGCAGAGAGAGATAAATGTACAAGAACCACGTCAGATTTGGTGGAATATTTAGCTGTGGCTATTCTCTGCCTGTCCCGATGGGTAATTACATGATCATGCAATACAAAAAAAATAAAACCACGCCTGTAATCCCCGAAGAGGGAGACAGTGGACAGTACACTCCCACATTCCACTAGTCATATTTACGTCCCCAGGGAGTGGGCCTATTGCTAGACCAATCAGACTCTGAACCCATACTAGAAAATCTAAGAAAAAAAATCCTGTAGTAACCCACCCAAGATTTGATCCCAGTACCTCTCAGTCGGCCGTTGCTCTTACAACCGCTCCACTCTCACGACCGACGAATAAATAATAGACTATAATAGAATAGGCAGTCAAGAATAAATATGTACATTTGTACATATATATTGATAATCAAATTACGTGCCACGCCATATATGATAAGCAATATTAAATGAAATTCCCGCTACAATGATCTGGATTGAAAGGTCGTTGACCAAGGTTACTCAATTTAGAATAATACTTATTAAGGGAGAAGGTAGGAACAACGTGTGAAGATGTACAGACAACATGGGAGTTAAAACAAATGGTACTCGTATTTATTAAACGGTGTGCAGTTATTATTTCTAGTCACGACTTTCGGTACTTTGAGTAACGTACAACCCTATTTTCTATTTTTACGATTTAAAATAATAATTGTCATGTTATGATTAGAATTATTAATTATTCAGTACAATAATTAATTGTAAATAATAAAAAAAATTCTAATCATATTATATATCTAATTATATTATTTCATATCTTATGTCTCTAATGTAAAATGATCATTATATAAAATGCCCTCAATTCAATTTTTATATTTTTTAATAATCCATAAAACAAGCGGTCATCGAACGGTAAGTCCCGCCACGTGACGTGCGGAGGTGTAAATCTCATGCCCTTATCTGGTCCCATTCCCAATTCGCGAGGTTTAAGGGTTGCCTTCAATTAATATGTATTGTTTAAAAAATCACAGGATATTCCGCTTAATTCGATTTAATAATTCTACTGTATATCAGTGTTTGCTTACAACGGGCATTATACACATATTCTAGGTTTCTTAATATATCTAACTTCTAAATACTACATTTTTATTATTATCATCACGTACTTATATACTCGTATATCATCAAACCAGATCCTTTACGAAGTAGGTAGAGAGCACAGTGTGTCAAATCTATCTACCCTTACTGATCCAACGTACTGCTAAATAAAATAATATTAAATGTAAAAAAATACTGTATAGGTGTGATAAAAACCGAAAACAACAGACAACAAACAATGTTAAAAAAATAACAATTAAAAGATGAATAATGGCAACCCTAATCGTTACAAGTTGAAGACACTGCGGGCGACAAGATTTGCATTTTAAGCACCAACACGGCGTAATTATTAGGGCTTTAATTATTCGCGCGGTCAACACTCGAGCGCTCTGACGTATGGACGGCAATTTGTACAACAATCTAAATGGCGCTGAGAGGATGTATAGGTTGAGATTGGCCCACTGGTAATGTCCAGCGTTGACGAACGCTTGGTAGTGTGAAATAATCACGTTAAAAGCATAGAATGAAGCTGTATTTGTGCAAATGAGATATCCGAGTACGTTCATCACGAACGACATGTCTGACAAAATTGGCTTACCATAAAAACGCGATGTTGTCTCTAACTGTAAGAAAGCATAATGTAAAGCGAATCTAGCTAAAACGCATCAGGTCTATAAGGATAGGAATATAAAGCATTTGGTGCTCCCTGCCTACCCCGTCAGGGACTTAACGTAACGATATAATAATCAATCATTTTTACAAACCATACCGGAGCAAAATGGTAGTCTATGCTTTTGGCATACCGCAGTTGCGAGAGGTCTCCTGCCATACATAACTTCTTATAGTAGGTACACGCTTCCATGTTTTTACTGTCTAGTGTTGCCAGTAAGTACTGCATTTTACTGCCTATTGGAATTCACTTAAAACCGTGTGCGCCATTCGGTACATCTCGTTTGATTGAGCCAGCCGCGTACATTTGTTTTCACTAAATGCAGGAATAAATGTTAGGTAAAAGTCGTTTTGAATAAATTTCTATTAGTGAGTCAAATTTGAAATATCTACTACAAATTAAGTGACGCTGCATTTACTTATTGGTACGTGATATAAGTATTAAAACTTACTAGATATAGGTTTCCCTGAGAGGGTTTTTACTCAAAATCCCAGCGCTGGGCATGTGGACTGGATATCGCAGAGCATAGCTTCTCGCACCGTATTCAACTGCACTTTGTAACAGTAAACTAATAACGGCTTTCTCCTTCCACGTCATCATCTGATGTACGAATATCTACCTGTACACCAATAATTACATCAGTAATAACAAAAACGGTGCAGATTAAAATGAATAAAGACTTACGCCGCCATCACTCAAGCACTACTCGTATAACTTTTCAGCACATCGCCGCGAATCGTCAATTTTATTTTTTAATTATGGAACTGCCTAACGAACGCCTCCGAGCTTTTCTTACCTGGAACAAAACGTTGTTACACAATTTTAATACGTTCCTAAATTGAACCTTATGCGACCTGAATAAGATTTACTTTGCCTGTACTTTTGGAAGGTGTTATGATTTCACCTCAATATTGGCTCACATCCAGAACTTCTTAACCTGTCCACAGTCGCCGAGCTTCAACTTCAGTAATGAGATATGACTTTAACTCATTATTTCTTGTAATTTGTGTGCACTCACAAGCTGTTCAATATGCACAACATGAAGAATTTATAGCCTAAAACGATTCACTTACAAGATTAAGGGACAAAACTATTTCTGTTCATTGGGGAAGTTTAAAATTGATATTTTGTATACTTTGTCGATATTTTTTTCTTTCTTTGCATAACTTGGCCTTTGGAACTCGGTGGTCTCTGCTTGGATATATGTTCTACCTAGATTACGATATAATATTAATATTGTTTTGCTTAAAACACAGAACTTAAAACGCCTTCATTACTTGTAAGTGTTCCTTGTTACCACTATTCTCGAACATTCTTAAGTAATTGCAAATTATCATTTTAATTGAATGGAAGCTTTCCCAGAACACGACATTAAAGTTAGACAAGTCGAATCAGTAAAAATCTTCGCCGCTCGCTTCTTTACCGCTTCTAGAAGGTTCTCCTCATTCTGTCTTTTACTTGTCTTATATACGTATTTACTACTCATGTATTCATCATTACCTTCACGACGTTAACCCCGGAAGAGGTAGACCGAGATGTGTAATATAATCGTACGTTGTACCTACATGTTATTTTTAACGTCCCACCATTGAATAGGAAAAAGCCAGATTCCGAAATATTACTTGGAATTAGTTAAGTCCGATACTACCCGACCCGGGAATCGAACCCAGGACCTCTCAATTAGCAGCCAAATTCAAAATCAAATATCATTTATTCAAAATTGGTTCATTATAACATTTTTTGTAAGTAAAGATGAAACTACCACCGCTTCGGAAAATGCCTCGTTATGGAGAAGAAGCGGCGCTTGAAAGAAGAATGGAGAGAAGAAGTCACGCTTGCAATCACTTGACCAACGAGGCAGTCTCTTAATTATAACAAATTCTACGAATGAATTATTATTTTTTATTATTATATCATCACTCCAGGTCCTTTGTGGGGTAAGCAGAAAGCACCGAGTGCCAAGCATCATTAACTTTACAGACTATGTGGTTTAGCACAAAGTGTATGGATCAAAGTAACTAATGAATTCAATGATCCTGTACCTAATATCAGTTTTGTAAATAACAAACAAATAATTGTGCGTCTGAAGGCGGATGTGAGCTATGCCTCAAAGAGAAAAGGAATGGCCCAAGATCGATCCGGCCATACGTAAATGAAACTCGTCTCATCACGTTCCAAATTGGAATCCTGCGTTCCAGCTCTGCAGCCGCAGACATACGGACTTTTTCCCTTTGTTTTGTATTGCCGTGCCTCGATTATTCCAATTATATTTAATTCATTTCCATCTGTACAGCAATACTGCGCTCAGTGTTCCTCCTACGGACTCAGTTACTGTAAATAAATGATAGTGTCTATGAACGTGTATAAATCAATGAAACATAATAAGTACGACTGTGAAGTCATTACAGAAACGAAAAACATATATCCTCCCACACTTGTAGGAACATAGCTAAATATAAGCATGTTCTAAATATAATCTATTGTAAATGAAATAATTAAACAATATTTGTTTCTTATTTTAATTTTTATCGAATCTATAGACTATAGACGCGTCAGAATTAAATTGGCGCGAAAAACTGTTTAAAGTGACTTCAACTCATCAAGTTTTGTGTTGATATAAAGTGACATTTACTTTGTCGGACGTGATAAATACATCAATGACACGATTAAGCACTTAACATATGTACCTACATTCACTGTTTTCGATAAGCAAAAAAGCACATGTAGTTAGTCGATTATGATCTGAATTACGGGTATAAGATATTCCCAATCCAAAGCAAGTTAACTCTAAGAGTATAAAGGCTATTAACAGCTATAAATGCGGTTACGTTACACAGCAGATGTCCGAGGGATTTTTATTAGAAACGTGATGACTGTATTCCGCGCCGAAATCAGTGACTATCCAGCGTATTGCGGCCGCGGGACGTGATCGCGGCGACACCTTCCGGCCGGTGTGAAAACATTATTATTTAATTTTTTTGATAATTCCAAACCCCCACCTGTAACGTGTAATTGCCCGATTAGCGGTTTGTGCACCGGCTAAAAGATAATTTCTCGGTATCTTCCCACCCTTTGTGACGGCTAAACCGATTTCCTGCCGCGCTACGTGAAAATTTAAACCGGCCTAATCCCCTATCGAGACTTTTAATGACATTTTCTTGGAATACGACGCCGCAAGAAAACAACCAACATGAGCTGCGATGGTTAGCCGCAAATCATAGAAAGATTTGCTGCATTGATAAAAATAAACGACGAGCGAGATTACGAAATCAATATGAAATTGCATTTCCTAATGTCAATTGTTAGTTACGGAGTGCAATAAAGTTCCAATAATCATGATATGAAATAATTCTTGAGCGATGTAGTAGTATTGTCTCGCTCTGTCCCGCTCTCTGGGAGGTATCGCCGTCCTTGTCTCAGCCGGAGGATCGCACGGGGTATGATGAACTCGGTAATGATCCAATCAGAAGTGAAGTGCATCAAGTCTCGCCGCTGTGAGAATGCGGTTGGGGGTGCAAAAACTACGAGCACGGATTTAAATTAAACTGACCGCTTGGTTTTGTTTTAAAACACGTCTCTCGTATTGTTATGGCTCACTTATCGTATCCTATCGCGGTATGATATACACGTGTTTAATTGGAATCATGGTTATAATAACAAGTCTCTTAGTGAACAAAACGCTACCAATAATAACTCAAAATATAAAGCATTACAGTTCCTGTGCATATTCAATGATCAATGGTCGGTATCCATACACTAACGAGAAATTAATATAAGAAAGCGTCAATTTTGTGCAACATAACTTTATTAACAATAATTGTTCTTAAATTTAAATAGCTTATTTATGTAAGGCTCTCATTTAGTGCCGGCATTGCGTCAAAAGGGTCTAAGTGCGCCTTTTAAGCCATTTTTTGGAATTATAAAATAAGTAATGGTCTCAAAACACTGGCTGTTACGTTTCTCCGATGACTTGTAATTATTTTAAAAGACCCGCGTGCCGCGGCTCCGGCGCAAGCGCAACGCTTCGGGCGATCCGCGCGTGATCAAGAAACCATATTGAACCTATAGAATCTCTACTACATTTAGCCTCGTGCTTAATTGCTTCTTAATCAGATATTTATTTATTTCTAACGCAATCACGCATGCACGAACACACACACACATCGAGTTATCGCATTCGCCGCCACGCTTTATCTAAGTCAAAAAATTATCCTCATGCGTTATAAAAATAGCCAGAAGATAACGACGGGCAACGAAATCTAATGTACAACTCACTTCACGCCAGTTCCGTGACTGCAAGTTGACATTTGCTCTTTTATTTTTTTGTTAATCTTTTACTAAGAAAATGTCGAACTCCCCAATTGCCCATCTACAACAATTGAAAATTCCGCCTATTGAGGAAAATGTAAGTTTATTTCTGTTTCTATAATTTTTATTACCTACGACCAATGCACTGAAGTTAGATCATCACAAACTTCAACTTGAGCGTGATTACCTTGTTTTATCTGACATGAGTATATTTATGTAGGTATCAGGTGGTACAGATACAAATACATTTTTGTACAAATTTGTACAAATGTAGGATTCTACATTTGTACCATAAATAGATTTATTTATGGTAATAATTAATCTCTAATTAATTATGTTAACAGAACTAAAAACTCCCAGAACTTACTTAATACCGTAGAGTAACACTTTAATTATCAAAATTAAATTGAGTAGGTACAAGTACAGTATAATATAGCATTTTTAATCAATCAGTACGACGTTTTTCGTAGTTTTTTTTTATCGAAAAAAGAATCTTTTTTGGCACAAGTCAATAGCCGCTACTACAAATAACGTTGCGTTGTGGTGAGACAGTGAATGGTCGGTCACGGCCAAGGCCGAACCGGGATTCGGATCTCAAACAGTGGCCTTTCGTACAAATAAATCAACAAAATTGTTCACTTCTCACTAAACAATATACCGGGAAGTCTTGTAGTCGAGTTAAATACTCCATCCTTGTCAGTACTTTCAAACAGTTCAAAATATTACCAAGTAGCAGATAAACGGTGTATCTTAAAACAACTACCTTCTTATTGAGGTTGCGGTGAAGTTAGTGAAAGCAAAATGATGAATACCGTTCTACGTGAAATTGTAGCAAGAGCATCGGTAGAGTCTAAGCAACAAACGGTTAGTACAATTATATTCGAATTCTTGGTTTACTCTTAATTTCTTAATTAAGTTTTTTTATTAAGTACATATCAATGCATAATCCTATATAAAATTTGAATTATTATGGTAACGGTTATATATTTAGTACAAAATATTGAATGTTATTCAAATGTCTGACTTACCTTTGTTATATCTATTTTGAAACATAATCAATTAAAATCTGGATAGATTCACGTGTCAATATAATAATCAAATTAAATATACTTGTAAAGACAGCATGAATATAGGTCTCAGCCAATTTTATTTATGAAATACGATTCTTTCCTTATGTAGGTACCTAGTATAATGTCAATGGTAAAGCTTACTGTTTGCTATTATTTTCTTATTACGACATATTTAACACAGAAGTATTTGTTACAATATTTGTAGAATAAGAAAAGAAAAGCTATTAAACAATTGATAGATGTCAGTGGCTTTCTGTTCAATTGTTGCAATTTTCTATTGAACTCATTTCATAAATATCAAGAAATTGAAAATCACGCCCTCTCTCCGTGTGAAATATAAACATCAACTTGACATTGACACTTTTACTGACAACAAATGCTTACGGCTAAAATAACATATAACACTTGTTGTAATATTTACGATTTTTTTGCCATCCATGAAACGAATTTGAATAGGTAACTAACTAACTATGCACTACTTATGTAAAGTTTAATATAAAATCGAATAAGACTGTGTTTAGAGGTTATAGGTCAAAAGTACGGGTACAGTACTAACGACAAGTGTTTTTCGTAAATGTATGTTTTCCATTTACTTTTCTTATCGTGTTTGTTTACTGAAGTATTGTTGACGAGAAACGTGTGCACAAGAACTGATTTGTTCTGTTATTATCAGAAGGAATGCAAACATATTTGTACAAGTAATGAAGACTTAAACGTAAATTGGGAAGTATACACTGGTAAGGATTATAAGGATGATAAGATGTCAGGTGGTTCGGGACTGAACGGACTGTATCGGCCTAGAAGTGCTTTAGCTCGAGCCTTATATGAAAAACAAAGAAATGACAGGCAACTACAACAATTTGATAAGACCGAGGTAAGACATCACAATGTTTTACGTATTATTTATGTGTATTATAAATATTGATACTGTTTGTCACCATATAAAATAAGCAAATTGAATATGCTCAAAATGTATCAATTTTTGTAACTCCGCACACACATTACCTACTGGCAATAAGTGAAGTAGAGTTGAAGAATGCCTTGAGACTCTAGTGGATGAAGATGATATGTAACACTTTTTTTTCTTTATAGTATACAACATAAACAAGGTTATATCCTTCTGAATGTCTTCTCTTTTTAAAGGTGCTTGAAATATATCTAAAAATGAAGATAGTCAATGTACGAAGATATTACGGTGAAGTGATATGTAGCCATTGATATGTATTAAATGCCAATTTCTGTAAATTTACCATTTGGTAACATAACCATTTGGTAACAGTTCTGAAAGAATAAATATGTATGGAATTCTGTGCTCTCTGCCTACTTGTTAAAGACTGGGTGTGATGATATGATAATAATAATACATTTCTAGATACTTGGTTACAATTAATCTTAAAGTGCAATTACTAAGTGTGGGTAGCACTCTGCCACAGAAGGGTGAGTAGACCACATTAACAATATATTTTCTCAATACCAATTGTTCAGACTGTCATACAGGTATAGTGATTGCAAACTAGTCTGCTGAATATGTCCTGGGTTGGATCTCCGGACAGGTGTTATTGGGTTTTAGTACCATAAAATTTATAGTAGAAATACAGAGTCAGGATTTGTGTCTGGTCTATGGCAATAGACACACCCCCTATTCTATAGTGAGATATAAATGTAACTGGTGAAACATATGAGTTGTAAATGATATCTAGATTAAGATCTCTGTATTTTGTTTGTTGTTTGTGTCTGAACTCTGAATAAATGTTTTCTTTCTTTTCTTTCTAATCTTTTGTAGATTACAGGTGTGATGCATATAACTACAAGATAAATCTTAAATTCAGTATTGCAATATTCAACCTTCAGTATTAATTACTGTTGATATGATTAAACAATCAAATTTTTTGTAAAACCTGTAAACTTCCTGAAATATCCCAACAACTTATACAATTCAATATCAATAATAAGGGGGACTGTTTAATGGATTGTTTAATGTAGTTACCAAATAGCAGAATCCATTCTGTAAATATAACTCATATTAAGAGCTTCTATCAAGTTTCCACGTTCCTTCTCATCGACAACAGGTGATGGGGGCATTCAGTACTGTAATATATGTAAAGTCAGTCCTATAATCCCTGAAAACGTAGGGAGAGGAGTGTAGTACAATGACATGTTTCACCAGATAGTACTGTAATATGTTAACAAATTTTATATATAAGCAGTATATTATTAATTACCAGTTTTTCATCACTGTGTTTGTCTGTCATATGTACCAAAAATTATGTGTTGAAGTGTCTACACCGTGTATAATAGAAATTTCTAGATATCTCATACTTCAAGTACGACTGAATTCAAAATATGGGTCAAAGATTTATGTCGGGATGTTCTGGATGTGTTTAAAGTATTTTGAATAGCTCTCACATTTTAAAATTATGATTATCATACAATAACACATAGAAATTATTTTTTACATACTTTTGAAAGTCAGAGAAACTTTGACAACATGATGTTGGAGATGGGATCACTAACAAATTTTGCATTTACCATATTATATATTTACATGTAGTCTATTGGTTGCCATAACATAAGCTCTCTTGATGCTCACTTTAGAATCAGATGGCTGTGTGAAGGTATTATTATTATTATGTATTGTCAATGTTACTGCTTTACGATTTAGTTGTTTTTTATGTTTATTTATTTGAAGAGAACGGTGAATGTAGGCGAGGCAGATAAAGCCTGTGGGATATTTGTCACTTGGTGTTCTCTACTAACCCCATATATTACTTTGTGTGTCAATATAGCATGCATAATAATTTATTTATGAAAAAAAAAATTAAGAATATTAAATTTGATTGTGTGAGAATATTTTTTTAAAGTAATTTTATAAATAATAAAACTATTAAACATATTATTTTTGATTATGAATCTTCTCTATATAAATATGGTATAGACCAAAAACTCATTTAAATAATAAAACAATTATTCCACAGTCTGTTGTGTAACACAACTAGTGAATCTTTAGAGTATACTACACTCTTCTGCCTACACTATTGTGGAAATACCAGTATAATTTTAAGTTATAATATGTTAAAAATGCTTAAATTCTACTCCATTTGAGAGGTCCGGAAGTGACATCGCAGTTTATTTCTTTATAATAAAATCAAGAGTTTAATTTTTAATTACTTAAGATATAAACTTTTTAAGATATCAGATTTTAAATGCACATTTTAATACAGGTTCAATATCAATGAATATTTATGTCATGATAAATTTAAGCTCTGCAAGATCTGATCTGGTGCTAAATCACTTTATTCTTTATTTGTGCTGGGTGTGATCATAATATGAAGCATTTAAATGAAACATAATACTTACATATTACATCAGGCAAAAACATTAATGAGTCAACAATTTATTTCTTGCATAACCAAAATAACTTAGTCACTCGAAATTAAGACTATAATATATAGGTGATCACTGAGTCGTTGCCAATTTTTGAAATCGAATTTTTTTGTACTGTAAGACAACTGAATAGGCAGCGTTTCTAAGAAATGTCTATCTGCGTGACTAATTGATAGGTTAAGTGATCTCCGGCGGCAAAGTGTCTCAGAGGCCGCCATATAAATAAAAAACATCTTAAATTTAATTCAAACTCCCGTAAGTTTTTGAATGAGTAGTTGCTAGTTGTTAATGAATTTTTTATTAAAAACGACTTCGTGATTGGAACGAACTCGAAGACTATAAGTACGTGTGACAGCAATTATGAAGTGTTATGTTATATTTATAAAGTTATTATAACTGCCTTGTTAGTCGAGTGGTTGCGAGCTAGACTGCTGATCGAGACATCCTGGGTTCAATTCGCTGGTCCGGTACTATTGATTTTTCTGAGATTTTGAAAGAAGAGAGAAAAACAGAAAATAAAGAGAGAGAGAAACAAAATAAGATTATTCGCATAATAAAACAGTACATATGTGAGCACAAACAGTTCGCAATTAAAAAGTAACATTGTGCACAAAGAGTAAAAAAAAGAATAAGCAAGGAAAAAATAACAATAATCTGTAAAAAAAAATAAGAATAATAGTCCCAGGTAGAACTGTGCGGCAGTAAGATCCGGAGGGGAACCTCAGTCAGCGTGAGCTGCGAGCGGGGAATCGCAGCGCTAATATTCTGTGACAGCCAGATTTTATAGTTGAAATTTCTAGTAGTGGCTCGGACTCTGGATTTGTGCCCGCTGTTCCTGTTTTTTCTAATAGGAGAATTGCTTGAAAAGTTACGACCTAAAGGTTAATCACTGGACCAGCAAGCAATTAGAGAATCCCATTTTGCAAGGGCAGATCATGATGTTAAATTCATGACTCTCTTCATACAAACAAGTCAGTGGCCTATGACTTCTGATTTCCCTATCAGGCATATAATACATTTAATATAACCATCTAAAATAAAGAGAGGTGAATCTTGGTCTGCCTCACACCTGCGTATATCGACATTCTAATTCAGTAGATATATGTATTTTAAATATAATAATATCTGTGGAAAGTGTAACATATGAATCACAGATGTAACAACATAGTTCGTGTCGACGAAATAAACTTTCGCCAACGCTCAAGCCGGGGCCGCTTGATTATCACACGTATGTAGTTTCCCTCCCGGGGCGGCCGCTCGACGCGGCGCGCCGCCCGGGCGCGTCCTCGGCCTAGGCGCACACGCAATCGCGGGCTCACGTGCGCCGCGGTAACGAGGATATATTTGCGTATGAAAAACACGAAATACCTCTGAATTGTGGAGGGAATAAGACATTCAACCCGCTCTCCTCGCACCCCCCGCGCCCCGCGCACTACACCACCAACCCCCCCCCCGCCCCCGCTCGCGACCCTTTTAACTTTCATCTCTGTCGAGTGCTCGGTCCACATACTTTGTTCTATTTGATCAATGTTATTAAAATGTCGCGGGGCTCGCCGGCTTACAAACATGTGACTATCGTATAAGCCGCCCCTGAATAATACACCGCTGAAATTGCGGTTGGTGTTTCACGAAATCCTATTAACTATTCGGGTTGCGAACTTGGACAATAACCTCGAGTGGTTTTCTTGTTTCGCGTGGCGCTTTGCATACGTCCTGCGTGACTTATATGTCGCCGTACCGCATGTATGAAGCCAAAACTTAACGTTTTATGATTTGGATTGGTGTTTTATACGGTTTTCGTGTGTTGAAGTACGATTGTATAGATAAATCATTACGTCTGTAAACCGTTGAGAAGTTCCCAGGTTTACAGTTAATACGATACAAGGACACAGCTGCGAGGATAGTAGTATCATAAGCGGTTTAAAAAACATCAATTAAATACAAGCGTTTTTATACTTTGTACCCAAATAATATAAAATATAAAGGGCCTTACATTGAAACTGCGAGCAAGATAAATAGGTACATCATTACATTTACATCAAGTGTCTTACGGGGTAAACAGAGAGCACAGATTGCCAAATATTTCTCATTCCTTAAAAAATCTGACTCGCCTCCACTACATTGATCACTCTCTTCGCACATGCTGGATTCGAAAACTTTGAAATGAGAGATCTAAACCTGCAATCTCTACGTTGCCACCATAAACGCACCTTTATTCACAGTCCTCATAATAATTAAGTCGTTTTTTATCGTAATGTTTTCTAATAGGCTCGAAAAATGTTTCCATTTTAAACGTAAACGCGTTACGCAACGCCAAGCGGAGGCATTGTACGTTTCAACTGCGTAAGTATTTCTCTGCGCGTGACTACGTCACCTTATCTAACAGTTTTTAATAACATTCACGTTATTTTTTTCATTATCCGCCCGCTCGGAAAATTGGTTTTCTTATTGGAGTACAAAAAAACATACCTACACTCAATTATATTTTAAATTAGTTATTCAATGTAGTAGGTACACCTACATACATAATATTAACCATATTATTCAATGAATGCTCAACTTTCGTAAAGGCTTCAGTTCTTCCAATTTTGAAAACGTTGACGTGTACAAATAAAAATAATATTGTGAAAAACAAATACGTAAATATATTTACAGCATATTTAACAGTGGGGAACAGCTCAAATGGTTCAATCCGTATGTTTGACATAGTAACTGGATGAATTTGTGACTTCATTTGGGAAAAGCATAAACATGTCGTTGTACATTAATAAAATTAATAGACTGATCATAACGCATTTTGCTGTTATGTACTGCGCAATACTAAGCCATGGATACTAAAAAACGTGACGTATCATCACGCCTGTCATACCCGAAGAGGTAGGCAGAGGAATGTAGAACACTCCCATGTTTCACCAGTTACGTTTACGTCCCACTATGGAATAGGTGGTGAGCATATTGCCATACACCGGGCACATATGCAGACTCCGAGTCACGACTAGAAAATCTAAATTAGAAAATGTATTAGTGCCCGTCCCGGGAATCGAACCCAAGACCTCCCGTTCGGCAGTCGCACATGCAACCAACATGAGCAACGAGGCAGTCCATTACCTTATTAAATATTGAGATATGTTTATTTCAGATAGCGAACACACAGAATTGCTACAATGCACCACTGTTGCAACCAGTCATGCAAGTGGAGCCGAGAGAGCCAGCTTTTATTGCACACCACCCCTTGGCTCCAAGTGGTAAGTGTTAACATTAGTGAAATCTATTTACTGTATCCGGTATGACGAGGTATTGCTACACTACCGTTATGAAATGTTTTAAAACATTATTGAACATTAAACTATTGACTAACAAGTGAATGTTTACCGATAAAGACATATGGTAACACTGTTACTAAAAACTACTAAAACATACTAAGTTATAACAGTTTTTAGTCCATGCAAATGTATATTTTGCAGATGGAAAATCAAAAAAGTTGTTTTTCATAAATCCGATAGTTTAAATCTGTGTAGAACATTCTAGATCGTTTGTAGCGAACCGTATTTCTTTTTCTCGTGTTGTTCCTGTACCTTTATTCATACTCATTAGATTTGTGTCGTGTGTGAACAGTGACGGGGTTCCCGCACGCGATCCGGCTGACGGGCTCGCTGGGCGCCATCAGCGGGCGCGCGCTGAGCGTGCCGCGCGACGAGCGCGAGCGGCCGCGCAACGTGCCCGGCTTCTACACCAGCGTGCCCGCCGCCGCGGCCCTGTAACGCACAGCTTTTGTTTCACCATATTACCACCCGCCTTCCGTGCCTGTCGGCGAATTGACCCTTTGCTGTCAATTGCTAATAATTTAAAAAATCACGGATTTATACCTCCATATCGTTCAGTGTTTTGTTAGTTCTATGAGTTCATAAAGGTTTCTACTTGTTGTTTATGTTTGCACGGGCTAACACCGCACCTACATAATATTACTTGTCAGCAATATTTCTAGCGTGTCGCTGCTGTTACAAGCACTCATAGATTACATGATTTTTCGCAAGATTTGTCGTGTCGCTCGCTTAGCTAATATCGTGTAATAATTTATCATCTTCTATGAAAGGAGGTAGAAAAAGTACAGCAGGTTTGTAAGTATTGAAACACTTGACACTCGATGCTCTCTGCCTACCCTGTAAGGGAACCGGCGCGGCGATATCATAACAATAACCTTTAAGAGCCGAGTACGCTTTGCGAGGCTCGGGTGAAGGGAGAGCGGTGGTCGCAGGCACCGCACCATCCCGCGCATCTCGACGGCGGCGGGCGACGCGGGCGACGCGCTGCTGCCCGACGTGCGGCGCTCGTTCCAC
>DWDV01000331.1:0-17812 GCA_018245615.1 Mimoniades ocyalus | reverse complement strand
CAGAAGCCTCCTTTTAGTCGCCTCTTACGACAGGCAGGAGATACCGTAGCTCGTATTCTGATCCCGAGCTACAGGGATGAACCAAGCCATACCCACAAGCGGAGTAGATCTGTTCGCTAGAGTCGATCGCAATACAAGCGATGCGTTTTATTGCTATATATCTACATACACACAAAGCGCTGACTGATTTGGATAGCTGTTTGGTTTGGATAAGCCGTTCGGAAAGACGTCATCTGGAATTATACCACAACAAACACAAATAGAGACCTCATGGTTGCTGGTGTAATGATACCACGCGAGTTCGTATTAGAATCGAGTCCCATATTTTTTCAATTATAATTTACTGACAGAGATTGAATCCTCTGAAAATTAAGTTTACGTACTCCTTAATGATTCTAAAAGTTAAAAATTTACTTATCTATCAGTAATCGCTCAATACGCCATAAATTGACACTAAATTTAATAAATACTACATACTTTAAAAGAGGCTAAAAAGAAAACATGTCTAAATACATTTTCTCAGTTATAATATAAAAGTAAGTCAGAAAGCTCGTGAAATATTTTAAACGTGATGCAATGGAAATCGGAATGTTCTGCTAAAACCAGGACGCATGCAGACCCTAACGATAGCACTCACCGGCCGCGTGTCTGTATTACGTAAATTTACGCAAAAGTCAATTCTATTTGGAACATGTATAGCAATGAACTAGGAGCTTGAGAATAGAAGTTTAATGTACAGTTCAACAATATTAAGATTAATTTATAAAATAACTACAGTACATATAAAAACAAACATGTTACGTTATCATTGGTTAATATTATGATTATGTCACACAATTTATTCCCAATGGCATGTCAAATAAATTCAATAAATTTATAAGTACCTGTATGCAAACATAGTTGCACACGCTGGATAATAACTATTATTTACCATACCCTGGGTTTCAATATGAAAAATATTTGTAATCTATAAATATATAGCATATAGAACACTCTAGAACATACAGCTCGTGCCGCTTACCTACTGACCCGACGGATTCCTAGATTCAATGTTCAATCATCCGACTGAACACATCTGCATCATGACTAATTGTGTAGATTAAACTGTTATTCGTCTACGTACACGAACACAGTAGGAGGGAGAATGAATACGTGACGTCATTAGTGGAATTTCATCGTAATTCGTAACCACATCCACAAAAAATATTAAAATAAAACGCGTTCTATTTATTACCGCTGTTTTAACGAGCGATAATATTACATGTTGCATTAACGTCGTAAATAAAGGTATCTCTTTCATCAGTTCGATAACGTTTGAAACGTACGAGTAAGAATTTCATATTCGATTAGTATCATCAATTTGGATTACATATTTTTACTTTACAAAATGCAGTTATATTATATTATCTATATACATCTTTAAGATACAAAGACAAAAGAGCCGTCTTAATGCCAGACAGCATTAATTGTTAGCAATAAGAGTACTTACCTCTTACGAAATGTAATTCTGTTCTTATTTACAGTTTTAAAATATTAGAATAGGGCGACCTTAATGACATTTTTTGAGTCAACCCCCCGTTGACTAATGGTAAAAATATATCTAATATATGTATGTACGAGTACATAATATATAATATCGTATATAAATATCTAGTCTCACAGTGTTAGTGATCGAACTCTTCTAAAACGGATTGACCGATTTTGATAAAATTATTGGTGTATATTTGGTAGATCTGAGAATAAGACGTACCTACGGTCCCGAATTTTTACTTTCCTACCCCCACCTTCCATTTTTTTATCGCGATTTTTGTATTTTTATATGAACAATGTCCAAATAACTTGACAGTCGTCCGTTTTTCAAACACATAAAACATTCAAACACACAATATGTAGATTCTTTTTTTTATTTAATAACCGAAGTGTCAGTTCGTAATATAAGTAAGCTAATAACATATAAATATATTAAATTGATCTAAATAAAACAATATACAGAGGGTACCATATCTACGAGTACCTACATGTAACATTTTCATTTAAGCGTAAAAAATATTGCGTTACAAATGTGATTATTCTTAAATTAAATTTTATTTTTCTATGAAAAGTATTTTATTGTAATACTTTTCCTTTACAATAATATCAATGCACTTCCACTTTTCAATAATGTTTCTAAACTATATCCCAAGTGAGTTGTGTAAAGCACACGAACGAATTCCTTATTACGTAGACGGTACTCGTGCGGGTTGCGAGCGGATATCGGCTGACGGTTTCGGAAATACATTTTAACATTCAGTTTGAATGCGTGGCGAGTGAGCTTCGACGAACCCCGTTGACAAATAAAAATCTAAACACGGCAAAGCACTCCAATGCCGTGTACCTAAACAAGATTTTGTGACGAGATGAAAAATATGTGTTGTACGTAACTTAACAATAAATACATCTTGCCTTGGAATGTAACGGAAGTCTTTCCAAGTAGTAAGTGAAATATTAGATGATATTTTCATTTCAGACCCAAATATGTAGTTTTACGGTCAAGTGGCAGGTACTATGTGAAAACTTTTGACTAATCGGTATAAAAATATTACAAAAGTGTTAACGTAAATCAAGCCTGTAATCCTCGAAGAGGTAGGCAGAGGCATTTAGTACAGCAGTCGCACGTTTCACCAGTTAAGTTTATGTTCCACTTTGGATTAGGTGGTGAGTCTATAGCCATGCACCGAGTAAATATCCAGATTCCGAGCCACTACGATATAATCTAAGTTAATCATAGAACAATCTAATAGTGCCCGACCCGGGATATAACCCAGAACCTCGCGACCAGCGAGCAACTAACACGAGAAACGAGACAGACAATTTCACTACAAACAAACACACAATTTTTATGATAGCAGAAGAATGTCGTTCTAATATAGGGTACTACAGGGATCATGATATACACTCAGGATTAAGGTTATCATTTACATTAATCAAATTAATTTTATTTAAGAAAATCATATTATGTCATAACCATAATTATTAAGAGAAAATAATAAGCCTACACTCGACTACAACAGCGCAAATAACTGTTTCGTTTTTAGCACTTTTGAAATGGTTTGTAGCTACATAAAACGATGTTGAAGACGATATGTTCTCTGTAATTCCTTTTCTAAACGAATTACAGTTTTTATTACTACGGAATAGGAATTCCTTCAACTATGAAAAACCCCGACGACCTTATCTGTCTATTAAAACTTTTAATTTGTCCTTCTACAACGTCGCCTGCTATTAATAGTTTGTTTAAACTATTCAACGCAACTCAGGCGGCAAATTCAAGTCCAACTTTCCGATATGACTGACATGAAATATAATTCAGCATCGCAATATTCCCATTAACTGCACAGAAATATTTATGACAGTATTCCATGTTTCCCGACGCTATTCGTATTATACGGTTTTTCCTTATTTTTTGTCTAACTTTTCTTTCAAGACATTATGAAGAAAGTATACGTAAGTAAAATATTTATATTATATGTCAAAGCTGAACCTTCAACCAAGCCTTGATCTTCCTCGGCGTCATGTCCATCTTACTTTTGGTCTACACAAACAGCAAGTGATCAGTTAAACTTTTTTATGGAAAATAAATAAATTACATGATTAATTAATAGCTGTATATACAATGCGAATGTCGATGGACGCAGATGCCGAGGGAGACCAAGACTCACCTATCTAGTCCAAATAAATAAGGTTTTATGTGATGGGGACGTTAGGAGTCTCCGAAACCGGCGTGCATGTATGAAGAGAGTGATGAATGTGGACGAAGCACGACAGGTGTGCAATAATAGAGATATTTGGCACTCTATGCTCTCTGCCTACCCCGCAAGGGACCTGGCGTGAAGATATGTATGTATGTATATGACAATGTAAAGGCCAAGAAAAGAGTGTACGTGACAAATAATTAAATACGACCACATATAAATCACCTTTCATCAGCAAGTTCTGTAAAGGGACTGTAGTTTATTGACTCTGCCAGTTATTTGTCCATCATCATCATTATCATCACCATCAGCCCTTTCATCGTTCCATTGTAATTGTCACGTGTGTCATCTCACAGTGAGACGTGTTGATATTATTCTCCGCCACGCTGGCCAAGTGCGTATTGGTAGACTATTTGTGTCTTGTCTATCCCTAGTTCCAACTTATTAATTATTATGATTGCTATTAATAACAAAATCTTATTTAACCTTTTTATCGTACCTAACTCATTTCGATCAAATTTCATTATTTTTTGTATTCAATAGATATTCATAATTACATTATCGTATACCCTGTAAAGGTAATTTTAAAAGTTATCATTACATCATTTAGTGGGAACATTACTGTTGCAAGTACATATACATCTTGCGCATTAGGTTGCTCTGCATCATTATTACAAACGTATTTTTCACAAATTCCATCCACAGATTAAATTTCTTAGAGGCCTTCAACCAAACAACGAACGCTTACAAAAGCCATTTATAAGATGACGCGCGTAACGTACGATTCGTAAAAATGATGCGATTTTTTTTGCTGCTTTGTATTCATAGAGCACACAAAACCACCGCTGATCCAGATCGGAATTTTGATAGTGAAAAAATCTAAGAGGGAAGTCTGTTAGAAATTTTTTGTGGCTCTTTCACATAACTTTCCCCAAAACATAATGGAGCCAGGTAGGCATGGCCACAAAAAATATACCGACATGAGCACAGATCCTTCGATTGTGACATTTTTATAAATAGGGGTCACGATTATGTTCTTGGGTCTTTCCAACGTACGAAATTGTTTCGATTTGGAAATTTAAAAGGCAAAATATAAGTAATCAACGCTAAGTACACACCACGTTTTAAGATCACCTGTTAATATTATCACCAATGTTACGAGAAAAACCATTTTTTTAACAATAACCGTTATCTCGTTTATAAACCAATGACAGCATTTACCTACTTGTAAATATCGACTAGTGGTCTTCGATTTAAAAGTTTGAATTTTGAATGCAGTTTTAAAACAAGCAAAACATTAGAATGCTTTCTTCATAAATTGACAATTGTTTTTAAAATTTTAGTTCTTTCCTTTTAACATGGAAACAGATTTATAAATTATAGAGAAATCACACGGATCTTTTTCCCATATTTCTGAAGACTAAAAATATCCGACAACCAACAAAAAGAATCTCTAAAATCAACAAAGCCCTCAATCAAACATGAATGCACGAAAAAGTAGCGATATTTACGCTCGTCTGATTTCTAATTCAAAAAAGCGGTCTATTGAAATTTCCTTGAAGTAGGTACATTACTATGGCATTATTTATCTTATCACAGGGTATTATGGTCTAAATTAATTTGTTCTGAAAATTTTGATATAAGGTGGTATAGAAAGTAACACACACGGAGCCCCCAGGAACACGTGCGCTACCTGCCGGATTGCGCAAGCGCAAGATTGGAACCCAAAGATAAAATAACCTTTCGTTACTCCCGCGTTTTGTAATATCCTTATATTAAGGAGTGTTTGAAGGTTCTTGATAAATAATTTACAACCATTAATAATGAATACGATCCTCTTTGTTACAAACTAAATACTAAACATTCCTACCTGTGTGATTTGTGAGCTTAAAATTCGCGTCGACCAAAATTTTAGAAATCTTCTAGATTCGGGAAGATATCCGTACCGTTAAATGAACTAGATGTCATAACATGAATTATAGGCAAATATGAATTGGACTATTTATCATTTCTAAAACCACAAAACTCATTTACGTAGTTATGGTATAAATGCACCGGTAAAATCTTCACTCTCATTTTGTTTTCTTTCGCATTAAAACTTATAAAATATATTTAAACTGTCGTCTGAACATTTACCAGATAAACAATTATTGCTGAAGAGCTGACATGCTTCTTCTATGTTCATTACTCTCTTCATAAAATCACGTAGATGTCAAAGACTTCTAAGTCCCCTATCAGACCGTATTTCGTCAAGATAGGACACTTCAAGTGAGATTCTTATTATCAAATTAGGTATAAACTTATTGATTTCTGTTGTGATATTAAGCAACCTGCCCCTTTCTTCCTCTTCTTCAATCCAAAAAAGCATGACTAGTGAACGTCCAACTTTCGTAAAACATTACACAGATCCAAGAGAACGATCCGTTTCGAAACATGTTGCATCATCCATGAAAGGGGATACACCACAGTGACCTATTTCGTTTATTTATTTTTTCACGCACTATTCAAAAGTGACGTAAGCACGCATCTGGGCGCCATGAAAGAGTCTGCACTTTGGACTTTCCGATCTCTGTTTGATTTTGGGTCAATGGTGATGTCATAACTATATAACTTACTAGTCTTCTTGCGACGGTATCAGCACTATTTCTTTTTATCTGATATAAAACGTTAATCGGTAGACTACTCTAAGTAAAATTAAACACTGGAATTTATTTCATAGGCGTATTATCGCTCCATGACTATCGACTATCCATAGTTACTTGTTCTTATATCTTTATTAACAAAACCCTTGATGCAGAAAGATAACACTGCCAGTTCAATTTCAAGCGGTTACCTTCAAGCGATTACCATTTGTTGACTTGAACACAGATCTTCCATGTTCTATTCGTTTTTAGTTATTATGCTTTGGTCTTACGTTTTCACGTATTCTTATCCTCTCACGACGTAATTAGTATATGGCAATAAAACAATAAAATTTAGTACGATGAATAGAATCATGACTAACAAAACAGTCATTCACGAAGCGACGCGTTTGCCGCTGGTCGATTTCAACATCAACCACCGTCACTTTCCTTTCCACTTGGTTTTCATAACTTCATGCTATCTTGGCTCTAGTTTTAAAATATACTTCTATTGCGCAACTTTTATTTACTTTTGTAACAACAGCACTTGACAACACGTCTACTATATATATGTTACTGATCTTAATAATGAAAACGACGTTTTTCTTGCCTTTATATATGTGATTTAAGGCTTCTTCTGTTTTGTTATTCCTTTATTAACACTAATCTTCATAATTTATTTATGTTCTTTTCAAGGGGTAAAAGATATTCACGATTCAACCAGGTATTATCATCAGCAGCACCATTTGAATTACATAGTAATTGTTATTAAAACAATTTGTAAGCTTATTGTTGTCAGTTCTACATAAAGACTAAAGATTACTATCTCAATCCTCGGAGGAGCAGCATGTCTGTAACCAAGTTTAAATTGGACAAATAAAATTAAATACTAAGAGTCCTTCTTAAAAATTATTACAAAAATCTGATTTTGAATTGTGTTATTCACTACTCCATTAACACATATGTACATAGACGGTAACTGCGTTTGTGACCGTTGACTGCTCTTCTTGTAATATCTTGACGAAAAAAATTAAAATTTCCATATACTCAGTTAATATGTCGTAGTGATTTTTAACTCATTAGTACCTATTTATCTTTTTCTAGATATTTCTGCATTTCAAATACGAATTCTTCGATGTACTGATATTTTTGGAAACTGAAAAAAACAACAAGTAAACTAAAAATACTACTGCAATTCATTGCTATCCTACTATTGTACATAGACCTCTATGCTTGACTGGGAGCGCCTGCGAGCTATTTCACTACCGTGACCTATTTCGGATTGTTAAATTTACGGATAGTACGAGAAGTCGTGATTTAAATCACTTCGAAGAATCCTGACAAGGCTCATGATTTTTATTGCTCCATAACAACTGAAACCGCCCGCTTAACGCGTACTGAAACACGGATATATGTAACTTCGTAAATATATATATTCAACCAAGAAGTGAGACAACGTAGTGTTGCTTAGAATTTCATCGGTGTCAATATGCAGACGCTTTGGAGACACAAACTCAGAGTAAACTGATGATAAGCAATAAACAATTTAAAAGAGAAAAAACTCATCAAATTAGAACCTTCTGCTACAAATAGTCTATGCTTTTTAGAAGTGTCCGACCACCAATCTTTAGGTTAATAAATCATTATTATTATATTATGGGTAATAAACACGTAAATATATTTACGTAATTATACGTCAAACAATACAAAAGCATGTTATTAATTTCCAACTTCCCTATAATTACATTTAAGGTCGTACCGGGTAACCCACTTCAGCCGTACAAAGTCACGAACGAAATAAATCGGAACGAATCGATTGGAACAATTTAATATCACACATGCTTATATAAGAGCCTCTTGTTATCAATATGACCATGAACGAACTAACCTTCACACATTCTACTAACACTTAAATAGATATGTGTTTGTAATACTTGGGTAAATAATCAAATAGGTTTAAGTTTTGTTTTTATTTGTAAAGCACGCTGCGGTTTTGATGTTGTGTTAAATAAAATACATATGTATGTAGATAATTAATGAAATTTAAAAAAAAATTATATTTGTGGACATAGAAATATATTTGATATAGGTAAATGGATTCTTTGAATTAAAATTTCTAACTTTACACAAATGAAATATAATTCATATAACAGTACAGATATTTCTAAAACTACGAAATTGACTCGTTCCAGCCGTTTCTGCTTACAACATCTGCTGAACACGAACAGCAGAGGACCTAGAAGATGTGCGGTGATTCACACGAACTCGTAATCTTTATAATCAAAGTTGGTGCTGTGACCCAAATCTGTGCAACCGGCGAGTACTTTCATTGTGAACGCGCTAGCACACATACAAAGCAATCATAAACACCATACGCACACACACACACGCTTATAACGACACGTGTAATCGTAAAGACAATCCTTGTATGCACTCACAACATACAATACAAATGCAATTGAGATTCATTAACATGTTAAAAGCGCCTCTATGAAGTTTCACATGTACAGTGAAGATATTATTAATAAATAAACTGAATTGACGTCCATAAAAATAAACATCATAGGATAGAGACAATAAAGAAACGTAGAAGGTACAAGGGATATTGACAAATCTCATGTAAACTCTAACACACACATAGAAACAGTGAACGTTTGCATTCATAAAGCACACGCACGTGAAAAAGACGATATAGTATCTACTGAGAATGTGTTCGTAACAGAACAGTATTGTACTTCGGCATTAGAGCGAGGAGAGATGTATAATATAATGCATACGTCATAGAACTAGGGCAGTATTCCTGTCTTGTACTAATTTAGATCAAACGTATGAAAATAATTGACTATAACTTATGCAATAACCATAAAACAGTAAAGTACTAAAATTCAAAGGTGACAGTGGAAGGAAAATGAGGCCTTAAATCTCACCATTGATAACCAGTTAACTTTTCGCATTTTATAGTCCATCGATATGAGTTTTTAAATGTCGTATTAGTATTTCATGAAAAGAAATTATATTACTAATTAGGCTTCATGTGATACATGGTGCTTACAACTCAGTACCTTGAACTGTGCGTTCACTTAATGTCTGTCCGAATCGGTATGTACCTTGCCACGTAAAGAAACAGACCTATTTAAAACTGTCCCATATTAGCATATGATTAAATTCAAAAATTATTTCAATAGTAAATATAATTACAGTTACTACCGAATATCTTATTACTCAAAGAGCTATTGAAATTTTTATATTGCGATATCCCACTTTCCAATCTAGACGGTCTGGCAACAACTCCGGAACCAAACGAAATCAACAAGCTCGGCATAATTGTGAAAGAAATGGCGTGTAATCGTACCAAAAGTATAACGTTGGTTATCAAACAGTGACAGCACAATAGAAGTAACATCAAAAGACGATTAGGCAAATTGGAAAATGAACATGACGTGCGTAACATTGTCGTCAGAGTTTGTGTAACGACATTTAGTAATGTTTCGCGAACCATCTCGACCGTTCCACTTATTATAAAATTGCATTTTTCCAGATCTGGTTCTCGACTATCAGACAGAATTTAGTCAGATGGACATTTTGTTTTCTGTAAATAATACGTATGATTCTTGAAGAATATGCATATTTCACTAGTGACTTTTAAAATCAATTATAGCAATTAGAACAAAAAAACTTAAATATCTGATGTATTCGATTTGAAACTAAAAACTCGAGGCAGTCTTTTTATTAATTCAAATTTTGTTATTGAACGTAAAAAAGACAACAAGAATCATATCTCGTCCCATCTTAGTTTTATCTAACTTTTACTTTAACTGTTTATCTTTAATCAATCGATATTCATTTGCTTTCATAGATTTAATTGAATTTATCTCAAACAAGATAAATCTGTAGGAACGGTAACCGAAAGATGAATTAGAGAAATGAACTCTTCCGGCCATCACTTGAATCAGTGTCAAACAAATAAATTCATAATCTTTACAGCGCGTTGCATAACATGCGCTGGCGCACCTCTGACGTAACCGAAACGAGCTCAGCGAAAGTTGTCGTAGCAATTTCACTCTCCTTATCTTTCTCTTTAACACCCATCCTTGTCTTACCTACACATTTCATAATACGCTTTCTCATTTCATTCTCATCGTATTTTTTGTTTCTTACATCGGCACCGCAATCCATATATTGCTTTCTCTCTCGTTAGCCTCTTCATGGTTGGTGTGGTCCATTTTTTTCGGTTTCGCACGCGCTGGAGGCGTCACCGCTACGTAATCAATTGTTTCTCGCTTGTTTGGTCTGCGGATGAGCATCGAGGGAAAATATTAATGTGTTTTTTATTATGATGCAAGCTATTAAAGGTATCCACTTACCACAATAATTGCTTCCATTACAATTTAACGCCGCAATGTTAATTCACAACGGATAAAGTACTAGCTGTCGTCTTGTAACTAATATTTCGTATTGACATACAAATTGCCAATTAAGCCAATGAATTACATCGCATAACATTTCGTTTCTGCAGCAATTATAACATATATGCTGTTAACATCTTTATGTTGTTTCAATTGATTTGAAGTTACACTTTATTGGTCATCAGTTACATTATTTGTCTATAATTTATTGATATAAATTTCTAAACAGAGCTGGGTTATTTCGTCAATATGTCTATGTTTCAATAATCGTGTTATTTTATTGCATGTTCCTTTGTTTTTAAATGTTTATTTTTGGGCAATGAAATTTAAAAAAATCTTTTGCAAAGCATTTTTTCTTTAGATGAACGAAGTAACTTCGTACATAGGTACAAAAGCATTCTCACGCTTGTTTCTCGTACTGGTAAGTAGAGACTTAGAATTCCAGAGATAAGTGTATCATTATGTCTTTAATGATATAAAGTAGAATTATAAACGCAACCCGTATGTCAAGGCCTAAAACACAACTGATCAAAATGAAAGTTCTACACTCCACAGTCTATTCTTTCGAGAAAATAGAAGCGTGAAATGATTATTTTTAATAAAAGTAATGGATAAATACACGAAACAAAACAAACGAAACTTGATTGTATACAATAAATTGTCAAAAAATTTTAAGTCAGTAGTGAGTGTACTTTCTGTTAGCGATCCTTAAATAAATAAACATAGTGGTGTCCACTTACTGGATTGTACAAAACATGCAGTTTAATGTTAGATCGCGTTGTTATGATTAATTTCCTAAGCGCAATCAGTAGGCATTTGCACAAGTTTCGGGTGACCGGTGGCGCGGGCTCAAGGTTGCACTGGAAAGTAGTACCGTGGACATTCCGTCGGCCTACGGAGCTTTCGTCGCGCAAGGCTATCCGCTAACGAATAGGCCTACTGTATCAAACTGACGCCAAATCCGGTCTGTGTTACTGGAAGCAAATTTTCGAAAGCAATTTCATGGTATTTCTATGTTTTTTTTTTTTATTAGGAGTGCCTACATTGGTTTAATAAATTTATTGTAATTCAAGGTTTTTTAATACTTAAAATCTAATTGTGAAATTTATAATAATAATATCAAGAAAGAGGCTAATTCGATGTTCATAGTAAGGAAGTAAACGTTCACTAACATCACGTCATATTAAATATTTTTAATTTGAAGTTACTTTCATAAATATAGAGCCTTGGACCTCCGACTGTGGGAGAGAAACACTAGTTTCAATACTATATCTTCTCTCCCAGAGAACTTATCAGTCAGTCATGAATGAATACAATCAACAAATACTCACGAAACAGTAAATACCAAGAGCATTTCAATAACTTGTCATTGTCCTCATCATCAGCCTGTCTGAGCCCACTGTTGGACATAGGTCTCCCCTTAGGGGTTTTTACTTGGCATCCGTATTGACGATAGTCATATTTGTAATGTTTCAACTAGATTTTATTAAGTGTTTCTGAAATACCATTCGGTGCTACATTTTAAAGGGACATATTAACCGTTGCTAAATCCAAAAATCTCGTACCCAGTTCGTTCAATAGGCATTCAGCGAATGGAAGATTCATTAAATCGTACATTCAAATCGAATGCACCTTTCACAAACCGCTAACTGCTTGAAAACAAGTATTATTCTGTATATCTACTGTCCGAAATGTAAAAGGAAGTAAGCTGATTAAGACTATTTACGTATTATCGTTTAATTGACGTATTTATGACTGCCTCGTTTGTCTAGTGGTCGCAAACGTGAGTGCCGACCGAGAGGTTCAGAGCTCAAATCCTGGTCAGATTTTTCTAACTTAAATTTTCTAGCACAAATCTCTAGTAATTTCTCGGCGTCTGCATTGTGCCTGATGTATAACGACAGGCTCTCTACCTATTCAATGGTGGACCGTAAATGGTATGTAAACGCACAAGCGGTGGTAGTTTCATTTTGGCGTACAAAAAGTGTTCTAAGGTACCAACTTTGAATAAATGGCATTTGAGTTTTAATTGAAATTGAATTTGAAAACGTAACTGGTGCAACGTGGGAGTGTACTTGTACTCCTCTTTCTACCTCGTTGGAGATAACAGGCGTGATATTACGTGATGTAAGGTTTACTCAAGGTGATGTAAATGTAAGACATTTTTATGGAAGTAATGATAGCCCAGTGGCTTACAATTCAGCCCCCACTCCGGGGGCCTAGGTTAAAATCATAGGGCGCATCGTTTTACAAAATTATATGCGAAGAAAAATATCTCAACGATGCCTGTACACCGTAGCGTTCTCCATATTATTCTCTAAAGTTTTTAAAGTATACCAACCACTTAGCTACTCGGGCAGGCTAGCCTCCTAACTAGCACGTTAACCTCATTTTGAAAGAAGACCATATTATTAGTAATTATGTGACCCTGTTGTTAGTAACGCATGTTATTCCCAAAGAGGTAGGCAGAGGTGTGCAGTAGCATCTCACGTTTTACCAGTTACGTTTACGTCCCACTATGGAATAGGTGGTGAGTCTATTGTCATACATCGGGTGCATATCCACACTCCGAGCCACTACTAGTAAATCTAAGATAGAAAAATCCAATTGTGCCCAACCCGGGATTTGAACCCAGATCCTGCCGATCGGCAGTTGCAACCAATAAGATGAACAAGGCATACGAGTAATATTCAACATCTCATACTTAGAAACTTGTATAAATTATATACATTTATTTTTAATAGAATTGACTAATTTAACGTAGGTGGTGTAGGTATTATGCATAACATCCAACAATTATTATTAATTTTGATACAACTAAGCCAGTGAAATAAATCAAATATGAATATAATTAGTTAAATCGGGCCGTAGAAAAAAAAACTACAACGCATTTCGCGCTACACGGTTTGAAAATGCAACATTTCATCCTATTCCGCTTTCAAATGACTCATTCGCGGGTCGAGGCGACCTTTCCTTTTTATTTTAGGACATTAAAAAACCGCCGGAAGTACCTAATTGGGATTCCTGAGCACCCCTTTAGCAATTTGAGTTTCGTTTAAGTCTTTTTCGAGGCTCGCGGCGATTGTTATTCCAATCGACATCGTTTGGTTCATCCATTATTAGACGATTACGCGAAAATTGGAGATAAATCTGACATTATTTACCTATTAGAGGATTTTGTTGACCTTCACATGTACTTGATATTTACGCAATATAATATAGTTACTAGTCATCGACTTTTATTTAAAGTATATGCACCTTTTATTGAATATGCACATTTGTTGAAAAGATTTGTGATCCAAGAATCGACCATAATATGTTGCTGCAACTATTACTAATGCTGAAGTTTGCCCAATCGCTATTGAACTATATGAAGAGAGAAATCTCAATTGTATATTTATGCCTTTAGAAAGCTAACTAATTTTTTCAAGCAACACGATGACGATCTAAGAAAGTCTGCCGGCAGAAGCCGAGACGGAACTCATAGGGAAGACCTATATCCAGCAGTGTACTAAGACAGGTTGATCATGTTGGATAGAAAAAATTGTTTGGATAGAAATGATAGGCGCTTCTATATACCTATATTCTATATACCTATATTCTATATACCTATATTCTATATACCTTGGTAGATTGTACATGGTACTTCAATGTCAATCGACACGTATTAGAACAATAGTACATTATCTTACCAAGCACTTTTAGCTTGAAAACTTTTTTATACATTTACCCTGGCCAACAAACTGTCGGATCATGTAATTTCGAATAAAAAGAAACTTATTCTTACTGATATAAAAGTTGGATAAAAATATTTATCATTTATACAAGACAAACAAAGGTCCATGCTTCGGTATACAAATATGTGTTAATAATATCATGACACAATTAAGAAACGCTGCGCCTATAATAGGACGAGAAGGGCGAACCCTAAAACAACATAATCTTAACATGATTAGATCACATCATGTACGTTTTACAAAATAATACCCAAGAATATAGTCTTTACGTTTTATGTACATAAAGGCTAAGAGACAATATTTATGCGGAGTTATTAGGTAGGTGTCTTACTAAAGACGAGTTGGTGCTAAAGATAGATAATAGAAGCATTTTAACTTTTAATAATTTTGATTTATTTTAGCTTCAGTAAGGCACTTGTATTAAGTTAGCCAATTCGCTCTTGGCCTGCCTGACAGACTGATCCTAGCTGTATCATTCGGAGAAGAGAGTCGTGTCCAACAGTGGACCGATAAAAGTGTTCATGATGATGATAGCCTGAAATTTCTATTAATAATATATTTCAGACAAATTCATAAAGGTTATGCATTTATCTACCATTACTTGTTGATAACGCCTTTTCCGGTCGCAGGTATGCTGCAAGAGATTTTTTATAAATAAGTAGTACCTTTGTATTGTATCTCATTGCGTTTAAATTACTTACTTTACATTTCTCTGTGTACATTAGTAATTGAATAAATAAATATTGACCGCCTCGTTGGTCAAGTAGTTGCAAGCGTAACTGCTCATCGAGAGGTCTTGAGTTCGATTTCCTGCTCCTCCTGGTGGCACTATTGGAATTTCTAACTTGAAATTCGTAGTACCAGCTCGGAGTCTGTTCTATTGCCCAATGTATGGCAATAGGCTCACCACATATTCCAATATGTTACCTCTGCCTAGCCCTTCCAGGAACAGTCATGATATTAAACCTTTCTAAAAATAAATACATAGAGTTATATTATTACGGTGAGACAGCGCCACGAAGCCGCATCCGCGCATCTTCATACTAGAGTCAAAGTTCGCGACGCAACCTTCGAGAGGAAATCCAATCAACTATCTAATGAAGCGGCATGCGAAATAAATTGCGCTTCATAACGTGAATAATTCATTATCGTGCATTATTATGATGTGTGCCGTATTATTGCAATGGCTCTATCATTTTTTCTCCCCGCTAAATATCCGCATATACATACACATATTTGTTGTAGGTATATATGTACAATTGTTTTGTATAGTTTTTTTTTGCATGTTTGCGTGGATTAGCAAGAGCTGTACTTTATTGCAGTTATGGCTTGACAGAACATACCATCACGCGAGTATTTTATATATTAATAGGTAAGCGTAGCCAGACGAGTGTAGTACACCGACTTGTCTCTGGTTACGTCATATATACAGTATACATATAGCCATACACCGGGCACTCCGCCTTCGTGAGGAGTTCTTTGCTCCTCGCCCTCCTCCTCCAGGCACGGCCTTCATCCTGCTATAGGAGTTTCATGTTAGGAAATACCTAATAATACTTTGCCCTACCCGGAAACCAGACTCCTTGCTCAACACTCGCATTTGTAACCATTAAACTAAAGAGACAGTGACTTTTGATAATCATACAGTTTTGGTTAAATTCTTTTCAAAACTGACTAGTGTTTTCTAGTCATTATTAGATATCATCACGCCAGATCTCCCATGAGGCATTAAGAGACCGCCGATTGCGAAATATTTATGCTTACCAACCAATCCTGCTGCTTCTACATTCATTGCTAGAGACAGATCGAAGTAAATAAAAAAATAGGACTACGCATTTCGACCGTAGTAATAACCTGAATAACTGAGCAACTTCAGCGCCAGTGGAGGCTTACGTCAGCAACAGAACAGACACGTGAAATTACTCGTATTTCAATACAAATGGTTGAGCCGAGCTCGCGCGGGCCGGCGGTGTCGCAACAGGTCGCGTGTTCCAGCTACAACCACCAACAATGCTTGCCACACGTGTCAGAGTGATATGTTGCCTTTAAACCGAGAGTCCGCCGAGAGTTTATCAGCAACTGAAAGTCGCTATATAATAATATAATATCACGCCTGCATATTTTTTACAGGGTAGACAGGGTGGAGTACATTACTATTTTCGTCATTTACGTTACGTCCTACCACAAAGCAGTGGTAGAGTCAATTGTCATACACCACGCACACATTCGGTTTTTGAGCTATTACTGGAAGTTTCATATTACGTAAATCCCAGATCCGGGGATGGAACCTAGGACCTTGTACCCAGTTGTCTTTACAGTAATCATTAGACCACCGATGCAGTCAATGTCAGTCGATGACAAGCGAAATATAGATAAGATATAGCGCACTTGCGTAGAAAGTGCCTATTCTCTCTTTTTGAAATATTCTAAGTCGTAAAAACGCCTGAATACCACTTAATTTAAATGAGAAAATTCACATACGACTCCTGCAGCAGCGGGACGGAAATGCATAAATAATAAACGAACCGAAAGGTTATAAATGTCAATTCGCTTACCTATGTTTCACGGCACCGACAGTACACCTGTAGGGAGCGGAACTTATACTCAACATGAATTATATTATGTATGTATTCGTACACATAACCGTATTCTTACTTACAACCAATACGTTACGTATATATATTTATTTATGACACGCCACAAAAATTTAAAACGAAAATTCATTTATGATTTTTGTTGTGGAAAATCATGAGAATTTAATCAATACCTAAATAGTACATCACTTTTATATATTTCTTGGAATAAAATAGAAATACAAAATGATAAATAATATTTTATAAACTGTAAAGAATAATTGAAAAATTTTAAGTACATTTTTTCAATTCATTGGTACAAATCGTAACGTGGTAGGCCATTACTATTTCCGCGCCGCCGCTAATTAAAAAACGATTATTCACAGTTTAAAAATAGAACATTACGAACGCTTCACTTTCGAAACAGCTTTGTTTATAATTGAGTTCGAATTAAATGGTCTAATGTAACACCATTTTGTTTTTTATTCAAACTCATTACAATCTAAAATTATTATTAGTATTATTAATTATTTCGTTGTGTTTTTTAAATAAAGCGCTCAGATATCAAATTTTTTTGTCGACCCTTTTATCGTTCCACTGTTGTATCATGGGTCTCCTCTCAGAATGAGAGGATTAAGGCCATAGTCTGCCACGCTGGACAAGTGCGGCTTGGCAGACTTCACACGCCTTAGAGAACATTTTTTTTTGAGAACTCTAAGGTGTGGAGGTTTCTTCATCATGTTT
>DWDV01000330.1:0-17820 GCA_018245615.1 Mimoniades ocyalus | reverse complement strand
TCCTTAGGTCTTAAGAATAAGGTACAATTTGCATTTACTTAATGTGACGAATTGGCAACGTTGTAGTTTTATTACGTAGTAGACTAATATCAGATAAAGCCTGTAGAAAATTTGAAAAATGGGAAATACAATCCTGTGCCTAAAGTATGCAAGATATTTGATTGAATATTTGTTTGGAGGCTTGGGAGATGGATAGGTACATGTGGTTAAAATTATTGTCGTTCGGGGGTATCCACCCTGTATATTAAACTTAGAATTATTCTAGAAAAAAAACACAGTAGCATCAATTATGATTTGGTTTACATGGTTTTGCAATATAATGAAGTAAAAAATAAGCAGTGCTATAAATTACTAGCCTCCTACTCTGGGGGTCTCCAAACCCTTGTGCACATGAGTTTTAAAAAAAACTGCATTTTCAGATAAAATATCTCTTGCTGTAACAGTAAAGGAAAACAGGAACTCTATCACAAATTAAAATCTTCCATAATGTTCTCTAAAGCTTGTGAAATTCGCCAATCCGCACTTGGTCAGCATAGCTGACAGGTCTTAATCCTTCTCATTCTGAGAGTTGAACCACGTCTAACAGGGAAAATATAAAAGTGCTGATAATAAGTGATTATAAATTAATACATTATATTATGACATACTTTATTGGATACAAGATTATACTTTCTAACATATTTTTATATAGGTACCTGATTGGTTAATGAGGTTAAAAGTATTTAAAATATTGGTAACAACGGAATTAAAAAATGTATAGAAATGAATTGTTTAATTATTTCATCAATTATGCATTATCTTTTAATGTATATAGAATTGAGATTGGCTGAGTATTAAAAACGTCTGTTAGCAATGGGTTACAATTTTGCTTGACATCCATGTTTGGCTTACATAATAAATTGCTAATTAAAATTCTGTATTACCAATGTTTATAAGTACTTGAATAACTCTTTATTTGACAATTCATGGGCCATTAATGGTAATAAATTATAATTAATTAATTTATCATCATAAGCCAATTAATTAATTGTAACAATTACTTATTTAAGTTTTAGATAATCCATTTTGTGAACAATTCATATAATTTCATACCATGATACTAAGCCATTAAATAATTAATTGTAACCATTAAGTAATTAAAATGAGTTATAGCATTTTATAGAGAAGTATAATTATTTAACTTATAAACATTAATAATGTAGAGTGGGGATAGTTACATAGCATTTAAATGAATACCCTTAAATAGAAAGGCCAGAAACTTACAGGATCTTGATAACTTTGGATGTGACAAAACTACAATTTTTACTTAAAAATGGAATTACATTTGCATCTGTCTGCTGCGTTTCGTGCATTAGACCATAAATGGGGAAAGCCTGTGGATTTGGATACCTCTGACGAATCTCCAAGCCATTTACCGGCCGTTATAGAAACACCATCAACCACATTTTCATCCGAAGATTTCTTGAAAACAATAAAAAGAAATCGTCCGAAGCCCTATTCTCGTAAAGAAGATAAGAAAAGAAGAAAGGAAAATGTCAAGTTAAATGACTCTTTCACTAATATTTCTATGGCAAGGATGCCATTGATTGATTCAGATGAAGAAGGTTCAGAAAAACTTAAAATTCGAGAACATATTATAGTAAACTCCGATATAAGATACAGGACATTATCATCTGAGAGAGAACTTATCGAAGGTTTAAATGATATAAAAAAGGACTTTATCGTTTCAAACTCTGTAGTTACTGTTAATTCTTGTTTAGTAAGAAAAAGGAATAATTGTTTTAAAGAATTAAAGTGTACAGCTCTGTTGTATATGGGACAAAAGTTCAAAAGAAAAGTGACACAGTAACGGTTACATAATGTTAATTTTTAAATGGAATGTTTTCATATCGGGGTGGAATACAAATTCATTGCCCGACCTCGTGCTTGGATAGTGTCACAAGAGGCGACTAAACTTGGTGCTGGCAGATCGCCGTATGGCCTACATACGCTACATGCCCTGGCCTCGTATGGACAGCACTGTAGGCGGTGCGAGAAGTTATGCTCTGCGATCCTCAATACGCATGCCCAGCGTAAGGATTATGGACATATGTCTCAGGGGAGGACTACGTCCAGCAGTAGACTACAATAGGCTGATGATGATGAAATTGAATGTTCTAATGTTTCAAAAAATAATCATTTGTTGTTACGTTTTGTACTTCTTAAACTCATTTTTGTTATGTACATGTTTAATCAAATTGTTGATAATTTCTAAGAAAATAAAACAAATAGAAAGTTATTTTGTGTATATTTTATAATAAAAAAGACAATTTTATAATTATAATATTTACATTGTGTACTTAACATAAATACGCTAATTATATTATGCAGGCAAGTTCGTTTTTTTTACAATAAATAAAGTCAAACATTTTATGATGAAAACTATATAATACAATATAAAATTATTATATCAAACGTAAGGCTCAAAATATTTAATAGCAGTCGTCATAGGTTTCTCGTTGATTTTGTTCGTTGCGATAGGATTCTTGACTCTCATCTTTATATCCTTAGGTTTTAACACATTTTTGTGGTTGGCACTTGGAGGTCTCAAGCCAAGGTAATTCCTACTCGGCGAAAATATAGACTTAGAGCTAAGACCAGATGTCTCCAGGAAGAAATCAAATGACCCTTTAGTTTTAGGCACATTCGTGTCAATGTTATTATTCAGAATCAATCTCGGCTCACATTTGACAGTATTGTAAGAACCGCTGTTACTGCCAGAAGAATTGCTCGACTCTATGTCAGAATTACGCACGGATTCAGTCTCTAAGTTCTCTATATTCGATAGAAGATCAGGCTTATTTGACAACTTAGCGTTCTTCGACAAGCTTTTGTTTAGGGTATTATCGTTGCAGTCATGAAAATTATCGTTTTTTAAACTATCTTTATTATTAATAATATTATGCTGAACGTCTTTCTCAGGTACAGTGGTAAGTAAATGTTCGGTCACAACATCGGATGTCGAACCATCGCTGCTTCCAGAGCTTATGCGATATTCCTCTGCAACTATGCTGCCGAGTTCATCATCTATTTTAAACTCCTCGAAATCTTGCGATAAGTCAAACTTATCTATGTCGTCAAAATATTCCACTTTACGTGGTTCTTTATTATTTACTTGAGTTTGTATCTTATCAGGAGCGTGGTTAAATTGATTGTCTAAGTCTGTTAGGTTGATCTGTTTGCTGCCTGTTTTAACGCCTCTATTAATTTCAGATAGAATAGAAGAAACCGTGTTGCCCATTTGGATAGAAGCGCGAGGGTCCAGTTTCGGCTGCAGAGGATGCATATTAAAATTAGCCAAGTAATTATCTGTTGTTTGTTGGAATGAACGGTGATCTTCATTTGGTTTTTCGTCTTCATCAGGTATAATGATTTCAGTGACTTGTGGAAGCTTAGGGATATCTTTGTCACTGATTTTATTCTGTATCCTTGGTAAGGATACGACTTTAGCGACGTTATTCCTCTGATTGATGACGTGTATAGGGTACTGTTCATTGTGAATTTCGATAGTTGGCTGTGTCAGTAGCAATTCCCGCTTGCCGTTGCTGACTACTGGAACATTTATCTCTGAAATGGAGCAGTAGTCCGGTTCCACATTTTTAACAGTTGCTACTTGACCGACTTTTCTCATCTTAACATCTGCAACCCGTTGATTGGCCGCAACGGCTTCAGAGTCTAACGTTTCCGTCGATGGTTTGACGGCATTTTCAGCTTTCCATTTAGCTGATAGATTCTTTGGCTTAGGCGGCAGTGCAGGGGGAGTTCGAGGTACTTTCCTCTTGTTAAAAATTTTCATTGATCCAAAAGCATTCTCTTGTTTATTTTCCATTGCAATATTCAAGTTGCGATTTTCCAAAGTAGCAGCAATGTTTTTAACTATGGAGCCTCTTATTTTGGGAACCGTTTTCGGCTCTGTTGGCGGTACCATACGCGGCAGTGGCATCGGTTTCTGCTCAGTAGATTTCGTAATAATTGGTTCATACTCATTACTATAGATACTCTGTATCTCATACTGAAATCCTTGAGCGGTGTTTGGCACTTCATAACTATGTTCAGATGCCGTTTCTAAACTGAACTTTACTATTTTATTAGCCCTTTTATCCGTTCTCGGCAACGTGTGATTATTGTTGACTGTTCGTATTTTTTCCTCGTATGAGATACTGTTCAATGTAGAAAACTGGACTCGTTTAGTCGTTGATTTAGGACTAGGAGCTTCACTTGATTTAGAATTATCATTACTGCTGTCATCTAATGAATTTTGTAGTAGAATTTGATTGACGCACTCTAGCACGGGATTATTTTTATATATTTCATTGGGAGGGCTGTCATCGGCATCGCTTGTGCTAGCGTACCAATTTTCATTAGCATCGGAAGTGGCTTGTCCTATATTTGATTGAATATTATTATTCTTCTCATCAAACCGAGAACAGAATCTGTCGTTGTTATTTTTTAACATACTGTTACATAGTATTTCATTTTTTGCTGATATTACTTCAGCATTCAAGATACCACTATTAAATCCAGCTAATAGAAGATCTTCATTTGACTTTGTTTTATTATTGTTCAACGGAATTCTTTGGTCTAGACAATCAGCATCCTGCTCTGGGTCACTAACATTGCAATACCATGGTTTCTCACTATTTTCGTTGTTTTCTTCATTTAGTACTTTATTCAAAAAAATTTGTCTGTTAGCTTTTATTTCATCAGAAGCATGAATTTTAATCCCATGAAGTCTTTCCATTTTAGTTGAATATGTTTTGTCAGAATCGCTCTGAGTATTTTCAAGTTCTTTTTTGGCTGCTTCTCCTATAAGCTGATCAATTTTTAACGACGCTCTTCTTATGTCATGGGCGATTTGATTCGCAGTGGTATCTGGATCTTCATGATTTACTTGGTAGCCCATACCTATGCATTCTTCAGCGCTACTACTATTATTAGTTTGATTGATATAACTTTTCTGTGAGTTATCATGATGTTTTAAACTGTTCTTTCTTCCTGAATACTTCCTCGATCTTCTAAACACGTCTCGTCTAACAAACGCTTGTTTATTTTTAATAAATGTTCCTTTACTACCGGTACTAGCGGCATTGCCTTCTTCACTGGAACTTGTGTTACCGTACACAACATCATTTTTAGGCAACTGAAAACTTTTACTTAGTCTAGTATTCTTTTGAAAAATCGGCGGAGAATTTCTTTCGCGATAGCTGCAACTTCTCACGAAATTATTTTGGAATCTCGAATCGGTGCTTTCTAAGCTCTGAAATTCTGGATCAGTCTCAATATTTGTCTGCTCACTGGTGAAACCAAGTAGTTGTTGACAATTGCTACAATACGATTTTCTTGCTTTGAGTTTCATAATTTCTTCTTGCTGTGTTTTTATAATTTTATCCTTTTGTTGCAGAGACACATGAATTTGTTTCTGCTCTCTAGTGAGACGTGATTCTAATAGCACTAGCGATCGAAGAACTAAAGATAATTGGTCTTGTCTCAAACGTCTTTCTTGGACCGCTTGCTTGTCACGCGCGGCAAGCGCCTGTCCGGCTTCGACCAGCTGATGTCGCTGCTTGAGAACGGATTCTGACTGCTGCTGCAGCGCGCTCTTTACCGCATCCAGCTCTCGCCTTAACTCCATGGCTTCAGAGCTGCTATCCATCTGGAAAGCACAAGAAACTTTGGTTATTATCAGCACGACCACTTAGAAATAGACGTTTATGTGTGTAATAAATATAAATAGCATAAACATCGACATTTAAATCCTAAGAGACGTTTCAATACACTCACAAGATCACAACAACGATATGGATACAAAATGTCAAGAACAAGATGCGCACGTTTCGTCAAACTGATCTTAATGTCTCCATAAAAAAGAGTGTGTATTCCTCTTTGTTTCGTGCACGATTGAGTGTGTTTTTAATGAAAATGACATTTCATCGTGTATGATGTTTATGTTTTTGTACGAACAAAGTCCATATCGCGATAACGGGGTCATCGGGTAACAGTATATCAACAATAAATAGTAAACGGAAGCAGTCTTTCAATTACATATTGCATAATTTACCTTAGAAGTGTTTAATACTAAGCATGTTAAGAAAAAGAGAACAGCAGGTACTTTAACGTGGATATTAGATTTTGTTCGATGTACGCAAAGGATCATATTTCGCGTGATAACAAATTAGACTAAAAATTATTTTATATTAATGTAGCATTTCATTTGATTCCGTTATAAATATTCTAATTCAAATTTTTAGCTACAATTTGTTATTTTACATATTATTATAAATATGTTAAAATATACATCAGAATGCATCAACTAATTGACACATTTATTCGTATTGACTCTGATTCTATATTTGCTCTCGGTTTAATCCATATTTTATCCGACTTGAGAACTATAATATATATATGACCATACATCTTAACACATGCATACTACATATTGAAAATGTCAAACTCCTTGTTACACTCCTCAGACCTTGTAACTCTGGCACCGACGCCGTACAATGTTTCTGTTTTAAAGCTGAAGTGACAGTGGCCACCCGAAGCAGACAGCCCACAGGAGACAAATATTTGTGTAACGAAAATTAATATTTTTTCTGAGTCCGAATGTTAAATTAAATATGAACGTATTTAGAAACGTATGTCTGTTAATCAGATGTCTGATCACTGTAGCATATAATTTGCCTACAATGGCAGTAGATGATGACCATGTGCTAGTTGTACAGAAATATTTATATTATGGCCCAAAAAACATGGATAATATTATCCATTATAATTATTACCTATAGTTTGATTAACAGCGTAAATGCGTAAATGCACAAAGACAGTATGCATCGGAGTCCTTAAAATTAGGAATAATTTTTAAATTGTTCTATGTCATATTAGACAGTGATTTATAGTCAGCAATCATTGATTCAAGTCTGTTAAACCGGGATTGATTTCATTTCTTTTGTTTATGACTGTCAACAACTTAACCATATATATAATATACCTGTTTACGTTAATTGTGGGAAAAAACATGACATGTCAAAAATTGTGCTGAACGGACACATTTCATAAAAACACATACAAACAGACAATTACGTCTAATACACCGCCGATTGCAATTGTTTACGTTCATCGTCTTGTCATTTTTGTTATCGTATCAGCAAGAACGTAACACGTAAACAAGGAACGTATCAATGTTTGTTTATTAACGTGACAGTATTGATAAACAAATTTTAATTGCGTTTTATAATTAATGCACATTGATTTTTATAGTTTAATTTATACTAAGTTACTAAAGAACAGTGTATGAGTATTATTATTCCTTCCTTCCTTAAGACTGCCTCGTTGGTCGTGTTGCTTGCAAGTGCGACTGCCGAACGGGATGTCCTGGGTTCGATTCCCGGGTCGGACAGTACTAAATTTTCTAATTTAGGTTGTTGTGGGAGTGTAATGGGAGTGTTCTACATTCCTCTGCCTACTTCTTCGGGGATGACAGGCGTGATGTTACGTTATTATTCCTTAAATAAGGGCTTGATGGTCTACATCGTGTACTAGGAAGGCGAAGACGAGAGTGGATTGGCGCCAGGTTGCCAGGCGTGTCACCAACCGTGGTGGAGGAACCAGACACGTGTACAGAGTATAAAGACAGAGCCTAAAAATCCTAATAATAACAAACATGAATTAAGTAGATACATGATTTTTTTTATAAATATTGACAATAATTAAACCGAAAATAATTAATTGATTGGATAATTATAAATAATTAGTTAGTAATGAAATAATAATACATACAAAACATGAATATTTATTTAAATACTAGTTTTCATAGGACAGGATATGCAAGTTAATGAACTCTGATTAATTGATCAATTACGTCTATAAACAAAACGAACGGATGTAAAATGTGAGTGTTTTCTAATTTTATTTTATTATATTAATACCATTCCCACGGTATATTCTCGTCCGTTATGTAGTTGGTTTTATTATGGAAAGTTCGTTTTTACATACACCGTGAGAATAGCGCCTATCTTTGGCAACTGTGCTCGTCTTATTATTTGACAATATTTCTGCTACTATTTTGGCATTTGTTAAAAATTTACAAAAAGTGAATGCCTCATCACGTCTGTAATCCGCAAAGAGGTAAGTAGAGGAGTGTAGTAAGTTCCCACGTTTCACCAGTTAAAACTTAAAATTTTATAAACGCAATGAAATTGAATAAATTGAATCGCGAGTCGAAAATAGCAAAGATTGTGCAAATTGAACGTAATTCTAAACATTTAATGTCCTTGTGAAACGTTTCGCGAAGTCCGTCTTTTATAGCAATTAATTGCGTCTGCGAAAAACAAGAAACCCCGTGGTCGCGACTTTAGGAGTATTTATTATAACTAAAGTAAATATTATAAACCAGGCTTGTATTTCCCTGAACGGGTAGGCAGGGAAGTGTGGTGTACTTCCGCGATTTACCCGTTATATTTATATACCACAGAATATGGGGTGAACTGAACATATTGACACATTCTGGAAATAAATATTTAATATCTTATAACAACTCCCACATGATCATCTAATGTGAAATGAAATAATATCATTAACATTAATTAACATTTGCAATATTAATTAACATTTCCAATACATTGAATGTAATCGCATAATGAAATAAAAGAAACTACATTAATAATACCACTAATTATATATGTACGTTAAATGCCAGTGAATTAACCATTAATAAAGAATGTACTCAGTAGCGCGCGTCAGGAGAGTTCATGTCTATAGGTGAATTGATTGTTGTCAGCTGATTCTTATAATTATGACAGAAGTATAACAATTCTGTGTATTCGTTTGTATTGTGTGTTTTGCTGAATATAGTTCTGGCACAAAAAACAATCTCAATCTGAAAATGACCTTAATTATAGGAGCACAGCGATAAAACCTGTGAGAGTTACATTTAAAAAATGACATGGAAATTTCTTAATATTTTCAAACGTTCTGCCGCACGCATTAGCTTCGTGGGTGGCTTGGATCTTTCCAACGTTGCCTGTCCGTTTGCAACTTTCACAGATAACTAAAACAGTAATGGCACTAAGTCTCTAGGCGAGTCATCTTCTCCAGGCTATTGAATCTTCTTAGATGGCACTCAGCAGTCGTTTATATCGTATAAATGTCGTAAAAGATACGTGTAATTATCGTCTGTAATGTATGCTTAATCTTAATAGAGTTTCAAATCGATTCCAAGTCAGTTAACCTACTCTCTTTTATCTGTACGGCTGTTAACAATTATTCTATTTGGTTCTCGAATGCGAATAAAAAAATTTAATTGTTAAAATGTTACTAAAACATTGTAAAAACTTATATATGAAATAAAAAGAAAAGTATATATATGACAATAAAGATAATAAAACAAAACATATGTACGCCCAACGTGGGGCTCGAACCCACGACCCTGAGATTAAGAGTCTCATGCTCTACCGACTGAGCTAGCCGGGCTGTGTAACTGATATCCAAAACATTGAACAACATACAAATTCTAATATTGTTAAAGATTGGAACTGCTTTTTAATACACAAAAAATATCAAAAGCAATCTAAGTCGTGACAATAAAACCTCGTTTACGAATTGCAAAAAAAATGTGTGTATTATGAACAGTTTATTCATTAAGTGGAATTAGAAAATCTAAAAAGTATGATAAATATTTCTAAATAAAATAAGAAATAAAAATTTGGCTACACGCACATTGCATCTATGTTTGTACGACATGTGTGTATGTTTGTACGTCACCAGCTATTAGATACGTGGCGAAAGGAATGCAGTTTAGTGTTGTGGAATGTGCGACACATCAGGGCGCATTCACACATAATTATTATCAATTGATTTGATATGTTTTTCAAAATATATGACACGACTGTGACTGAGTGTGTGAATTTTAATAAATGAAAATAAAATAAGCTACATATGTTACTGCGCATTTTATCATATGCCAGTTCTACATGCTATTTAATATGAATTGTTTGATCCAGGTGAAAGATAGATGATTTTGAAAGGTATTCTAGTAACTTGTCATTGTCCCAGGATTCAAGCTATATTCATCTTCCCAGGTTCAAGCTTGACGTACAGCTCAAAAAGCTAGAATTACCTTCACTTCTATATATATGTATGTTTATAAATAAAATTTATTGATTGTATGACTGATATGTATCTAAGATACATAATATTGCAAGCTTCCTCGCATCCTTTAATAATAACGAAGCAAACTTAGCCTAGTTATAAGTGCTAAGTATAATGTCTTAATATAATCCTATGTAACTTTATATTCAATTGTCTATTTATATTTTTATTTCATTTCATTAAAAAAATTAGTACTACTACCATATTTTATAAATCTATGGTACATTGTAATTACGCCTTTACTGAAACAAGCGCACGCGCCGAGTTCCGCTCCGGAACCGGTCGAGGAGCTTGCGAAAGCCCGCGTCCAAGGCTGAGCTTTCTTCTAACTCGGCAAGAATCATATTTTTACCTGTCGGGTTCAAGAATTTGACAATGCTTTAGTCTTAAATATCTCAGTATCAAATATTACAATGTTAAAATAAAATATGAGATGTATATGACTGACGATCGATAGTTTTTTTTGAAAATCGTCGTTAGAGAATAATTTGTTTATTTAAACATGTATACATATTTCAGACTACCTCGTTGCCTTGTTGGTCCTGTTGGTAGCAAGTGCGACTGCTGATCGGGAGGTCCTGGGTTCGATTGCCGGGTCGGGCACTACTAAATTTTTCTATTTTAGATTTTCTAATAGTGGCTCGGAATCTGGATATGTGCCCGGTGTATGGAAATAGACTCACCACCTATTCCATAGTGGGACGTAAACGTATTGGTGAAACGTCGGAGTGTTCTACATTCCTCTGCCTACCTCTTCGGAGATTATAGGCGTGATGTTACGTATACTTCATATATGACCACATCCAGAGAATAAATGATTTCTCTTTAAATTTCCGGGAAACGTAATCGATTCATGTCACATGCGTTTTCAAGAACGCAAGCACTAACAGGAATTCATTGTGTGTGGCCCTGGCCGCATCTTTCGGTTAATAAACATCGATTTGTGACTCAGTATTCTACCGTAGTTTGTGAAGAAATCTGTGTGAATTTGTCGTAAATAAAAAGTAACATCACGCCTATAATCTCCGAAGAGGTAGGCATGTGTAGGTAGGTATGTGTGATATTATCGTATATTATTGAACAAGGATCTATTGTGCACACTAAGCGCTTTAAAAACATTCTGATAGGAGGTTTTGTCCAACAGAGGAACTCCATATAAAGAATTGATGGCAATAAAACACAATAGAATACAGATAAAATATTTCGCGCAATAAAAATACATAAATATTATTGCCAATAATCTGGGACAGCATTTCAGATATGAATATCTAGAAGTGGCATATATGTACGTATGTATATGGATGTGAATGTTATTATGTTAACCTTGTAAACTTATTCGAAGTTATAGATTAAAATAAATCAGATAAGTTCGCGAGCTTTTGTTCTTTTGGTTGACCTTTGCGAAATGTTATGATCTCATGAGTATGAATGTCATTACTGATATAACATCCACTTATAACTATATTTAGCAGACAACCACATGTATGTATTTTCAAGAGCAAAGTAACAGGAATTGAGGGTGCGACCCTGACCGCCTCTCTCGAGTGATGAATATCGATTCTTGACATGAATCATTCGATGTCGCCGTATTACTGTTCCCGTTCCGAGGTCACGATTCACTTACTGATGGAGCTGCGAGTTGAACGATCTTTGATCATATGTATTAGTGTTGTAATGATTTAGAAACAAAATGATTATTATTCTGTTATGAGCTGTATTATATTGAAGTTTTATTATTTGTATTTTTTCGGGACTCTTTATCGTTTCACTGTTAAAATATAGATCGTCTCTAAAAATAAGAGGGTTATTGAAGTTAAAACAAATTTAGTTTTAACTTAATGAAGGTCAAACGCGAAATAGGGTACCTAATTGGTGTTAATATGAAATGTAAATTACTATAAACATCTCATAATCAAATCAGTATTCAGTATTGAGTGTTATTTTTTAATTATTTATCCTTTACTATATAATAAACAATTATTTTGTCTACTGTATGTGTCATAACGTACAACTGTCTCAAGGCCATTCTTATTTCTATTACATTATGACACGTTCATATAATAATTATTTTAGCTATGAATAGAGCGGCAGCAGTGTGCATGTTATTAATTTGGTTAAAGATAAGAGTATCAAGCAAGTATACCTACGTCATTGTGACGTGACCGTTTGACTCTGTTGCATGACCTTCGCCGTTTGTAATAGTGACCGAGTGTGTGTCGATACAAAGTACACAAATAATTCCCAGAACAACAACGGTAACGCTCTATTGTTATAAACGTTCTCGAGAATATTTCAACGTTACTGAAGAGTTGATGGGTGTTAAATCAGAATTTAATTAAATCAGGGTTTAGGCTTTAAATCTTAGCACACACACCCACTTCGCAAATTTGTGTGCCTTTTTATGATAAAATAATTGTAAAGATTGTACCATTGTAAAAACACTGTAAAGAAACATGTACCGCTTCATTTTATATGTATAAATGTTTCTTAAGGTGTATGAAGTCTGCCACATTTTACCAGCGTGGCATATTGCGTCCATAATCCTCTTCGTTTTGAGGACATTCGTGTAGCAGTTAGAGGGTTGAACATAATGACGTAAAGTGGTAAAGTTGGACTTGAACTACGCATTATACATAGTTTTTATTATGTTACAAATAAATGCACGTGCGAGACGGTCATTGCGCCCATGGACACTTTAATCCAACCTTTAACAGATCAATGGTTACATTGAAGACGGCGTGAGAAACCTTATAGCGGAAATGTGGCGTTATATGTACGTTGGTACATTTTGTATGTTATATATGTTGGAACACTGACAAAAATTAATTAAACAATGAAATACTCGTGCGCTTTTCTCGAATGTAAGATACTGGAAATATCATTATCATTAATGATTTCGAATGCAAAAATTTCACACATTTAGTGCAGAAAGTAATTTTCGACATAAGTGTTTCCCGAACATAAATAATAAGAAAAACTTCTTACTCTTTAAACGTTTTCTCGTTATGTATTATTACCCAGTAACATAATATTATTACTTCTGAACATAGCGTAGGTAAATTGTACTTTCCTTGTACATTATATTGATTATAGGTATTACGTCCTGTACATAACCGATACAGTCATTTTAAGCTGTCTGTTACTTATTGTACACGTGTGTTACAACTCAAGCAATATGCAATTTCCAAGATGCTTCGTAATGTAAGTAATTGGAATTTCTTTTCATTCTTTGTTTTAATTCGTTTCTTCGATTCCATTGAATTGCTGCAACTGCGTTGATTTGTGTTTCCTTTGCACGTACTTAGCGACTTCAACAAGCCAGAACTACATGTTTTTTTTTTGTTATAACTAATTGCTCGCGAACACGCGTTGGATCATTCTAGAAATGTAGTTGTAATAATGTACAAGAATGTTGAAGAGTTAGAACGTTATTGTAACATATTAAGGTGAAGAATAAATCGAGAGGCCAGTAAAAATAAACATGCTACAACTTTTGTATATTGTTGTTTTAAATGACCCGCTTTTGAATTCGAGTGTAATCTTCCTTTGTGACATAACTGAGGAATGTCTTTGTTCACGCGAAGTTCCCAGAGTATAGAAAGCACGGTTAAATATAAAATGATTTTGTCGGTCAGTGAAAACAACCGTTTAACGTTGACAAATTGAGATTTGGACGTGAAATTAAAATTTAATGTCGACGTGTAAAGGCTACTGTGGGTAATCAGTGCGCTAATAGATGGACAGTAACTTTTTAGAGGTTTCCATGGCAACGTGACAGCGGTAATTTTTTTAAATACAACCTAGCATATAAAAGAAATCTTGTAGTAAACGATCACAACACCTGTACTACTATACTACTGTCATTTGCTATGCCGATGTTTTGAAGAGCTGTATCACAGTGTTATTAACATTCTAACACAATACACATAATTTTTTTCAGTAATAATAACTTATGTTTGATACGTGTATGAAGAGAATTTTCGAGCGAAATATACTCTTCAGCGCTTTATAAATTAAATGATGTTTTATATGTACCTAACGTTTAGTTAAATTATATTAAATACAGTTACACATAGACAATTTTAGTTCTAACATTTAATTTTCTATTTTTTCTTCAAAAGCTTTATAATGAAAGGTGAACAGTTATCACTAAATGTAATTGGCTGATGGCGGAATGGCGCCGTCTACCTGGCAATGCAATTTACCAGGGTCGCCTATACGTAGTAATGTAAGCGGTGCTAAAAGCTGTGCACTACGATTCTCATATCGTATTCTCAAGCGTAGGGATTATGGTTAAAAGTCTCTGCATGGAGGTTGTGTCGTGCAATTGACTTAGACATGTTGATAATGATGAAACATTTATTTTAATAATACGTTGAAGGTTTCATTTCAGTCTAAATACATATATACGTATAATGAAAAAAAAAAATAGACAAATAATTTTTCGTTGTTTTTTATCATTACATATTTTTGGCAATAGGGTTAGAGGGAATAAGTGTTATTTTATCAGAAATTATAATATAAACGGTAAGTTTTTGATTTTAAGTAATTGGATTCATAAAAAAAAACCTCATAACTAAAATTGAAGATTACGTCAAAATGCATACAGCCGAATAAACGGGCAGCAAACCGACAAACAGGCCTCAGGGGACGCCTATGTCCACTACAATAGGCTGGTGATGATGATGAAATCAACTAACTTAAATTTTATTTAAATGCATAGCGTATACAAATAAAAGGATAGTGAAAACCCGGACGGCCCCCGGGGTATTATGGTCTTGGCTCATATATGTGTTTCTAGTCAAAACGTCTCTTTCAAGGCAATGTTGGTGAAAAAAACTCAACAACATTTATATGCATCTATACGCACTAATGATAATAATAATATTGCTATTAAACGTTTTTTGAGTATCTATACACATTAATACATTATGTATTGGCTTAATTTCGCCGCGACCTTACTGCCATCGACGGTAAGTCACGGAGAATCTGAAAACGTTACGTAAATTAAGCCAGTATTGAGTTTTATCAATAATAATATATACATCTGTATGTCATGCATTGGTATGTACATCCATAAATTATCATTACTGTTTTTTAAACATGATGCTACAATGATTGCTGCCAGACCAGACAAGATTGATAGCAATCCCTTTTAAAAATAATATTATGTACTAGGAAAGTGTTTCTGTATAGTTTCCATGAATAGGAAATAAGAAGCAGTGTTCATGGTGTATCAACAGACTACAATGGGTATGTAAACCTCTTATTTATTAATTATATCTACAAACCACGTCCCATCAGGGGTACGCAGACCTCCCAGTCCTATAAATATTTATTTTTCTTTCTCTTTCAACACCATAAATTAATAGTACAAGGATCGTATTTAATGCCTAATGGCGTTTAATCTCTCCCAGTTACTGCCTAATGGAGACAACAAAATGTAGGTGCTTACTTCGTGTTAATAACCAAATACTACTAATATACCTACACCCAAACATACTTATGATAAATTTAATATACGTAGGTATACACATTTATCTTAGTCCGTGCTTTGGCGAACACAATAAAGTTTAAATCACTTGTTATTTTAGTAAAGGTAAATTTCTTACTCAATCCGTCAAGGTGATCTAGTTTAAAAACAGCTGGTGCCACATAAATTAAGCGGTTAGGGCTGGTATTATTATTAAATGGCAGTATGCAATGGAACTACATTTTCTTTTTACTCGGACCATGACAATTTGGACCAAACGTGAATTGAATTAATTTCGTATAAAACTTACATAAATGTCAATCGCGTTCATTTTGACTCACGATCATAACTGCCGCACTCACTTTTTTAGTCAAAATAGACATGGATCCCTTAAGTATTGGCACGTTGGGTGTCCTGGAATATATTCCACCATTTCGTTCCAGTGAGGATTAACGCCTAATCATAAATTAATATTTTCCACTTTGTACTCGTACATGCATGTGTCGTTTGCAGGAGAGAGGTGCGGTGTATGCTGTCCGGCGGTATACTTCATGTACCATCATTATCTATACATGAGCTTCTGTGATTCCGCTGCTGGACAAAGGCCTCTTCCAAGGTGTGGTACAACACATAGAACAAACTGCCTTTTTACGGCCAATAATTTAACGGGTTGGGGGGCGCTCGTAAAAACGTCTCTCGAATCGGCCACTTTTATCAGTGTCGGGGCGGAGTAAGAATACATCCCCCGAGCCCGTGCCGGGATACAGGGTATCGTAAGATGCGACTAAAACTCGGCGCTGGCAGATCGCATTAGCGGGTGGCCTGTCTAGTCAGAGCTCAATGCCCTGGCCTCCTACGGTCAGCAGCGTAGGTGTGTGCGAGAGGCTGTGCTTTGCTCCCCCCAACACGCATGCCCAGCGTGGGGATTATGGGCATAATCCCTTAGAGGCCTATGTTCAGCAGCGGGCTGCCATAGACTGATTATCATCAGTCTAGAAAGAACTTTAGAAACATTTATACCCTGGCAAAGAAAAAAACACATTTTACAATTGTTAATAGACCATTCAAATAGTCCATACGCCTACTTAAACGTAACCATTATTCGAAGTGTGACTTAATGTTGAAACTTTTTGCTCTACTTTTATTGACGTGGACGCGGCAAAGGACCATGGAACAATAAAGACGACGAGTGGTAAAACCATAGTTTTTTGTTTGTATCTATGTATTCAAAAATCAAAAAGTAGACGTCATACAATACAGATTCCAGTAGGTAAGCAAAGTGAGTTACTTTGAAAAAAAATTAAGTATAATGAAAGTCAAAAATGTCCATGTAAACGATCTGGTCATTATAAATACGACTTTTCCTGTATTCGTCAATTCCCATTAATCATTCTACATTCTTCAAGAATGCATTTCTGCCTCTAAGGAAAAAGGTCGTCATACGTCACTAATACACACATATACATGTTAATCTATCTTCTTAATCCTTCTTATTTAAAAGCAACGATCCAGGTATTGTTGGTCAGCAACAGAAAATACTACAAGAGAAATGTTTTTGCAATAGAACTGCGGGTGAGAGGGATCTGCTGTTTATATATTATTGTCAACTCTATTTACATAATATATTAACAGGTCTGTTTTTAAATATATTTTTAAGGATTACACTAAATCATATATCCATTGCTTTATGCAACCTTTTAGTACCGAACCAAGAAATTTTGTAAGTAACAGGTATATCTATTAATTGTCTCTGTGTGTGTATTATTAAAAAAAATATTATCACCGTGCACCTAAGATAGGTAATATGCGTGATTTAACATGTTAATTAGTTTATGTATGTTAAATATCATTAAAATTGACAATCCTGCCATTAGTGGCCAAAAGGTCAGATGTTGTTGCGCCCGTTAATCTTTTCGATCGGTAAGGCTGAGAACGCACTGCGGTTAAACGCAAGCGGTTTACAAATAGCTGAAAACGCAAAAACGCTTGCCATCACGCACTGCGGTTTGCGTTTTGCTGATTTTTAATTCAGTACAACGATGGATTTCGGACGAGTAGCATGTTTCGTGGCATTGGCTTTAAAATTTGCCATAATTATTTCGTCCGATTAGTTGCCTGAAAATTTGAAAAGTATAAATTCTTATTTTAAAAATGAAAAAATA
>DWDV01000329.1:0-17825 GCA_018245615.1 Mimoniades ocyalus | reverse complement strand
GTGATGAGCCTATTGCCATATACCGGGCACGTATCCAGACTCCGAGCCACTACTATTTACCTTTATCAAAACTATAAATATATAAGTGTTAGTTTGGGAACATTCCAATAAATCATGCAGCTCTAATTTTACCCCATATTAAGAATATATTAGTCTATATAGATACGTCCGTTATTTAACCTCCGGTAGAAACATAGTCCCTGTCTCTGCCGCTATGCAGAAACATATCTATTGCGGCAGTATTAGCAGCAATTAATGTTATTCCATAATTTTTTTCAGATTGGACGTTAAAATTACAGGAACAATTCATTATTCAAAATGCTATTCTATAAGAAAAAATACGTATTGAAATAAAAATAACAACCTAACAAAACGATCTGAAAGCTAAACTAGACTGCGAGTCAAAATAATAATTACATAAATATGACATTTTAACTTTATATAATCAAAATTTTAATGAAAATTAATTTTGACGGTTGTAGGCGTTCTCAACCTATCTTCGTCTCCGTTCGAATCGTGGGCTTATGGTGGTACCGCCAACTCGTTTTTATATACATTCTGAATGAAAATAGCCGCAAAACGCTAAGTTGCGAACATTTTTGTACTTAAATTAATGTCTAATAAAATGACAACTAATACATCAGCGTAATTTTATAGATACGGCTGTCAACGATTTTATAGGCCAATTAATACAAATCCACTTAATTGATTAACTAAGTTCTTTGAGGTTTATTGCATATTTGTTGAGTGTGGGTGCAGTTTTAAATCAAAATCAAAAAATTAAAAAAAATTGTTTCATTAATCCGACAATTACAATAATTCCATAATTACATCATCCCTCCCGATAAGTTTATATATAAACCTGTATTGGGAGACTCCCCTCTTCCTCATATGCAGTGTTTACGAATAAATATTATGCAGCATATACGAAATAAGAGATAAGCTACGGTTAATTTAACATAATTTATACAAGACTCTAGTTAGAAAATATGAAATTATGTAAATCTGTTCAAAATATCTACAAGTCAACTATTCAACCATTGAAAATTTCAGTAGATAAGAAACAGTAGGGAGTGGTGTATATTCAAAATTCATATAATATTTTGTATTTGAATATGTGAAACACAAAAAAAAAACGTCTATGTAACTGACGACGTATGAGAGTGGACTAGACTCATTTGTCAACCTTTTCGAGGATTACAAGCGTGATGTTACGTTTTTTATTTTTTTTAAAACGTGAATATCGGTAAAATACGTGAGCATTGATAATTTCCGCAGCCGCATTGGAAAACGAAACCCTTTTAATTTAATCCGCTTTGTTCGCTCGGATGTCGAGTTTTATATTCGGTTGAAAATATTAATAAGATTTTTAGTTTTTTATGGCATCAACAAATCATTTTTAAAATTGACGACTGATGAATTGTAGTTCATAATTTGAAATACTGTATAAATCATACGTTTGGTTGAATATAGATCTCAAGTGATATCAACTTCTAAATATGCATTGGGTGAGTGTTCGGCGACGAATGAAACAGATACCAACATTTTTAAAATTTTTGTTCATCTGTATATTTGCAACAGGCAATATTTAAAGGTATAAATTAGTTGTTAATAAATTACCTAAAATTATGCCATTGGGATTAGACAATAGAGTACACCGTTATTGAAGTAATAATCATAATAAAGTAATAAGTGAAGGAGTAACATTCAATTTAAAATTAAACGTAACTGCCTCGTTGGTCTTGTTGGTTGCAAGTGCGACTGCCGACCGGGAGGTCCTAGGTTCAAATCCGGGTCGGGAACTATCAGATTTTTCTAATTTATATTTTTTAGTAGTGGCGCGGAGTCTTGAAGTGAGTCCGGTGTATGGCAAATAGACTCAACACCTATTCCATAGTGGGAAGGAAACGTAACTGGTGGAACGTGGGAATGTATTACACCCCTCTGCCTAACTCTTCGGGGATTAAAGGCGTGAAGTTACGAAGTTACATACGTTAAAAGTCCTGTTACTGCTACCCTGTTAACAATTATTAATAACTGACAGATGTAAGTGCAACACATATGCAAATTCTATGAAATAATAATAAATTACTTGAACATATGAGTGCGGTCATACTTGAACATATGTGGTGGACATTTGTACATTTTTACATTGGCGTACAGACTAAGGTGGTAATAAAATTGGACTTTTGTTAAATTTTTATTCCAGCCAAACTAAATGTAGACTATGAATCTAAAACAGTAGCGAATGATACGCCTCGTCATCACAATAGAAGTAATATGAACTAGTTACATGTACGATCGATAAGTTGAATCATTCAACAATTGATGACTAAACCTTTTACTCTGAAGTCATCTAACATATGTATATGTATGTGAGGTACGTCGATTGTTCTTGCTCTAATGTATATTTGATAAGTAATTTAATTATTCAGCATTTAATATTTCATTTTACTTTCATAGCCCCTAAGTCTCCTCGTCATAGAGGTGTCGTATAAGATCTATACCAGACCATCAGAGGTGCCTGTGCAACCTCTGGCGAGCCAAGAAAACGTCACCACTCACTAATCTACCCGATTGTTATTGACAATTCTTTGTAACTGTGTAACTGTAAAATGTTTTATCCGTGTAATTCACGAAGAGTTAAGCAGAGCAGTGTAGTCCCCACGTGTCCCCAATTAAACTTGCCTCCCACTACGGAACAGGGGGTGAGCCTGTTGCCATGCAGAACCAATAGTACCCGACCTGAGGGCCTGTCGATCAGCGGTATGTTTCCAAGCACTCGGCCAGCGAGCAAATCAAAACTGTAAAATGTTTACAATATAATTACAACAAACATGAATATATTTTTTATTATTTCTCGTTGATCAATTGCAGCCAGTAACATGCGTTTGTCTGTCCACAGTGTATCAACTAGTCGATGGGTTCATTTCGAGCGGTTACGGCTACGACGCTCTGACTTCCGAGCTGTTACACGAAGCGTTCGTCATGAACGACATTCCTCCGTTCGTTGAAACACGAAGAATGCCGCTTTATCCCCACCCTGACATGCATCCGGTAAGTGGATTTTTGTCAAAAATTAAAAGTAGGTAACTCTAAAAGAGTTAATGAACTTTTAAGATATATGAAAATAATCCGAAAATCGTCTCAAATTTCACGCGAGATACGCTTTGTGTCACTATATGTTCAAGTCGATAACCATTTTTCGTTGTCTATCTATAACCATAGTGCTAAACCATACATGTCCGCGCTTAGACAAATACAAATTTTACTTAAAAAAGTTGGTTTATTGAAACATGCAAATATATTCTAATACGAATTATATTAATGTTATGTTTAAAGTTGCGTATGAGTAAAATAAATGTTCAATAATCTTGTCATCAAACTTGTGGAATAAACAAAGTAGATATATTCTGATTGTGTGCAAAACAAAGGTAAATAAACAAAGATAAGAACTAAAATTGTTTTTTGTGCACCTTTAATAAATTATTTAAACACCTGGTTTATTTAAAACATTTTTTTTTTCAATATATCCAGCGTATTTAATTGCGTTAAAATCAAATTTCAAATAGTAACAGGTGTCCACTAAAACAAAGAAACAAATCACTAATGAAATAAAATTAATCCTTTTACGTGTAATGGTTACATTTTCATTTAACATGGGCAATCTTGATAAGAGGTTATCACGTCAAAGATTTTTTAACGTCTTCTTTGAAATATTTAAGGTAAGGTTGGTCAGGTTACGTTTACGACGCTAGATTGGGTTACGTTTATAATGTTACAAATGTTTTATTAGAGTTATTCGATCGGCTTAATTCGTTCTAATACAGAAAACAGGCCTTTTTTCCTGTTGCTAGGATCATACTTTATAAAACATGGGAGTAGTAACTCGAAGGGGGAGGTAGAGTAGTGCATCATGCCCACTTTATTTTCATTTATTTATTTTCATTATTTATTTTCATATCTCATCATTCTCATTCATGAGACAGAAAGTGACTTAGAAGAGCATCCTTTGAAATGAACTTAGCATTAAAATGAACTTAGGAGTAGTTAACTTGGTGTAATCCTTACAACATGTTTAATGAACACACTGTTGCCCCAAATATAATCAGATGCAGTATTTAATGGTCATATAGAAGAAATTGGGGTTTGAGCGTTAATGTTATAAACATAATGCCTATACGTAGCTGCGTAAATTAAACTAAAATAAAAAAACCGTCATTCAACTTTTCAAGGACACTCGGTATTTTGATATTATATTCGATTACGTTTAAGAATTGAACAAAGTGGGAACTCGTGAACTTGTACTTTCGGAATATGGGTATGTTTCATATTATGGTGCGCGTTATAATAAAAATAATTTAAAGGCGACACTTGAGCATTGTTACTGGCACAAGTGGCCATTCGACTCGCCTTAACCAACCTCAATGCCATACAGAGCACTTTCTATTAGGTATATACCCACCTTCGTTTTACAAAATCAATTTTTTTTCATAAGTTATAATTTCGTCGTTCATTTCATTCATGTGTTGGTGGTATTAGTCTTCGTCGATTTCGACAACAGCGATCTGTTTCATTATTGCTTTCTAACATGTGCCTGTCTGAGGCTCGCTTACACTTACACTTATTTTTAAATACTTAATCGCAATATATTCCTTATTGGGATGTAACCGTAACTAGTGAAACCATACATTCCTCTGCCTACCTCTTCAGGAATTACAAGAATGATGTTATGAGTTCCAGCAAGTAGCGTAAAGTTGTAATTCAGAGGCTTCGTTGCGCCACCACCTGTCTTTTAAATCACTAACTTTAGAACGCAGCTTCTATTGCGTGTATATATTTTTACTATTAGAGTTTTCAAATATTGTGTACATACTTTATATCTGTGCTGTTCAACCAAATTTCGAAGCAAGTATTGATAGTATTGAATAACTGAAAAGTATACATTATGCGTCGGCCCTGTAACATGGCTGTCTGGACGTTATATGTATATACTCGTAGTATGCCTGATGACATGCTTCAGCGTTGTGATATGCCGATGCCTTACAATAACATGACCTCGCATTTGAATACACGCGCGGCCTTTAACAATAGTTCTTAGTGACATATGTATTCCTTTTTTTATGGTATTTTTACCGAATTAGAATATTGCATGGATAAGGAATGAAAAATACATTTTCATTAATATTTTGAACTATTAGATATAAGTGCTCGGCACCATACGTAGTTACGTACTATTTCGTAGTAAAAACATTTTGAACGTGTATTTAGGAAAATCGGTGCAGTACAAAGGCGTAGTCTTCGCAAACTTTAAGTTATTGTGATACAGACTTAAAATTTGACAACTGCCGGACTACTACTATACATTAATTACTACTAGTATTCCAGAACTACCCTCGAGTAATGCTCTATAATTGGACTGGAATGGGAATTGCAAATTGAATTAAGCTTTAAGTGGCGAATTAATGCCAATGTGCTACTAATCGCAAAGCTTTTACGGTCCTACAAAGCTTTATACGTGGTTCAGCAAACCGTTTAGACAATAATAAATTTGTACTTCATATTTTAAGTGAAGATGAATTTGTTAAAAATAACTTTTTGTTTATTATAATTGTAAATTCAATCGTTCGTTCTTTTCATGTTAACGATCTACAGGATATCATTAAATTTTATTATTTATTTGATAAATATTAGGTAAGCGGTGGTTTTTGATATAGCTAACATTTTGTAAATGAACCCAATACCAAAATAATAATAAAAATGTCTTAAACATACGGATGCCATTTCTAAACTTTTTCGTTATAGTGAAACACTATACGTAACTCTTTCCAGTCCTCAGTAGAGATAATATTTAAGACAATTAATCGCAGAAATGCGAATGCACGCGCATGAACTAAATGAATGGACTCTTTTCTCTCGTGTTAAAATATTTGTAATGTAGTATGCTTCTTTAAATCATCAACCGTACGATCACGACGTATTTATGACACAATTGTAATGACGCCCGCTCAACATAACCGCCATGACATTGAACTCTACTTATCCCTTCATCTTTGTCACTACACGTTATAACACTGACCTTGTTTGGCTGAATTTTATTCGTGAAAAAATATTGCTGTGCCTCACTTTCATTACATCATTAGTATATGTTACACCTAAAGTTTATAGATTTTCAATGTTTGCGTCATATCGAAGCAAATTTCATTGCTCACCTGTTACCTAGTTAATATACCCTGTTGATGATATGTGACTAGATTAAGATATACATATAAATGCTTATTACCATTCAAAAAAAAGTAGTGCCTAGAAAGTAATTAACTTTCATAAATACAACTTCTTATTTTAACAAAAATGAATGTAAATCAACACAATCGAATAACGAGTGGCGATGAAGGGAATATAATAACATTGTTGGAAGGACAACGCATAATCACATTTTTATATAATGAAAAATATTTGAAAACATTATTTGAGAGGTTCAAGTTTCGGGCCGGGATCTATTGGAGTTTTCTTACATAGATTTCTAGTTCGGAGTCTGTGTGCTCGGTGTATAACACTTACCGCCTATTCCGTAGTGGGACGTAATCGTAACTGCTGAAACTCGCGATGGCTTACTACACTCCTCAGACTACGTCTTCGGGAGCTACAGGCATGATGTTACGTGTAAAACACTAAAGTCTTGTTGGTATATTTATATATGCCCACGAGCCGCAGTAAAATAATTTACTTATATTGAACAGACGAAGATAAAAACTGGGGAAAGTATAAATAAACAAAACTGTATATATTTTTATAGGATTTATTGTTGGCTCAAGTCTCACTTTATTTTAAAATAGAAATCGCAGTAAATCTAGCCAATTGCGAGCCCAACTTAATGATTTAACGTGGCCTAAAACACAATTAGCAAGGTAAAGTGAAAACGACCATGGTTGGATTAAACGAAAAATACGAGTATATAATAAAGATCCCTTAGGTTCGGTGTGATGACGGCGAAACGATTAATGCGGAAGGATGCATTGACACTCAATAGGGAAGCATTGTGTCCAGCAGAGTCTGAGAACTATGGCAGACTGCTAGTATTGACGACAATATTGAATCTTTTTGATAGTTTACTGCACATCACATTCACTCTGAATACAGTTGTAAACGTTAGATATTCCTATGACAATCTTGTTAGTGTTATCACATGGTTACTAGTTAAATTAAGTGTTGATCGCCGACAACAGTTATGATAACTTAAAATAGCATTTTTCATTATGTAGCATTTCCATTTCGGTGGTATGGAAATTTACAGAGCATAACATATCATTATCCGTTTCAGTTGATATTGATATATATGTACATAGATAAGTGACAAAAGCCTTAATTCTGTTAGTTTATTTTGTCTTATCTTTCTGAACAATATCCAAATGAGAAGTTTCTAGGCTATTATTATTATTAGGTCTTGATAGATACTCGTAGGTAACATTAAAAATATATTATTATTTAAATTAATTATCAAATTAACTGTAAACATTATTTATTGTTACTAATGTTAATTCATTGTTATTAGTTTTAGTGCATTGTTACTGAATTATTTTTGGTAAAAAATATGATAATTTATTGTTCTCAAGGCGAACGCTGTGATTTTTCATAAAGAAATCATTACGATTGTAACATTGGCATATTTTATGTAAATTAAAGTAATAAATGTTGAAGCAAGCTTTATCGCTTGCCCCTGACACGTAGTTCATCGCGGACGGCCGAGAGATTGTCAATAAGATATGGAGCTATTTACAACAAGTTCGTTGAAAAATGATGAAATAATCTGACATGCTAACTAGGAGTTTTCTTTTGGTTCCGACAAGAATTGTTACAATTTTTTTTAAATCATCTCATGATGAGTAATCGCCTCATTTGATGTAGGTACTCATGTACATACCTACATCAAATATGCCATACGTCATGATTGGATCGTGTTGAGTTTGATCGATTCAAAAAACTGTTGCTTTAATTATAAAGTGTACCTTCAGGTGTAATAGGTCAGTTTTTATCAGGTGTCCGCTAGATAAGCAAGTTACTTGATAGAGTAGAAAAACAAAATGTTAGGTAGAGAAATATGCCACATTAATCATAGTTAAGTAATTATAAGTACAAAACAAATATGAAAATTGCTTAATCGCTCATAATATTATGATTATGGGATTACAGGCGTGAAGTTACTTTTGTTTTATGAAGTATGCATGTCTATTACCCGGAGTTAGATAATTTCAATACTGAGACTATTCTCAATAGTATGGTAAATAACAACAGATCAATAGTAGAGTACCAAACCAATATGTCTCCTCTATCGATGACGTTTTTATCCGTCTAATAAGATCATTTCAGGCCTGTATTTACTGTGTACCCCGTCTAAATTCCATGTTCGCAGATCACGCAGTCAACAAGTAGGTACAACAAAATTATTTTACAGTACATTTTACTTGTAATAATAACGAATTATCCCAAAATAATACATTATTCCACTGTGAGTGGTTTTGGCATATTCGTGATTATGTATTTTTGGGAAAATTTACATAATAAATAATCTTGCACTGTTCCACTGACGTGAATTGACAACCGTACATAATCCTGTTTTCAAAATATTCGCATTTCAAATATTAAACAACTGAGCAAAACTTACAACACATATGTACATAAGTACCTCGATGTTTCGTGTCTTCCTACAATAGTTTCATTTACTAGATCTACCAGCCCGGCCAATTCGCACTTGACAACCGGACTGGAGCCACCCTCTCATTATAAAATATATTTGTATCCAACACTAGAGTTATGAAAGGGTTGGTGATGACTATAGACACATGTTGGCTATCGTCATATTTAAGATGGTCAGAACGTCGTTAAATAACACAATCAGCTCAAGAGAAAGTACACTAGCAAAAAAATTAAAGATATATTATATTAACAGTAGTACCTATGTGTTTACTGTAATTAAAGTATCGAATTACGCCCAGTTAAGAACGAATTTTGACGTACATTGACCTGCGTACCTTTAGTCGTGCGTCATCGTTTAGTGCCAAATCGTCGCATTTCTACTAACTACCTACTCGTAATTGTTATCAAGACTTTAATTCATATTTGTAAAGTTAATGCTCTGATTCATGCCGTTAATGTCCAGATTAGAACAAATATGTCGGAACCAATAATGATTGTTATTTGTTATGGTCTAGGATCCCGCTGCAAAATCACTACGTTCATAACATTGTTAATAAAGCTCCCAGTTTTACATATATTTATGATTAGGAGAATCCATTGATAACAGGGTGCCAGTCAAAAAGTGGCCGCAAGTAATATTAATCAGCTCTTTTTCTTGTATCTTAGATGCCTCGCGTTTTTAACAGCTAGCAACCCAAATTTGCGGCCATTTTTCCACAGGCAGCGGTATATCATCATAATTAAAAAAAGTGAGCTGTCATGGGACGCCTGACAGATGTGAAACGTCGAAATTATTTTATATAAGTCATGCTTTCAAAAAAAGAACAAATTATGACAGAAATTAAATATGGCATAATAAATAAATAAAATAATTATGACGATTTTGTTATCATCGATATCGTACCGTAGAAAACAACTCTGTATAAACTATGTACTCGTATATGTATCCGAGCATAGTGTGGCACAGCGTACACACTACACATATAGACTGCAAGTATGTATTTACCATACCAAGTATGTATATAGACTGCAAGTTACTTATGTAATGTATATACCATCATACACTGTGGCGACACGTCGCCGCGCACAAACGCGACATACAGTGTGGCAACGCTAAAATTGGGTTACCTCGTCTCTAGGTGTTTCACATCAAAAAAATGGATTCAATTTGACCTATAACACATATATATACGTCATGAACGTATAAATACACCAAAATATTACCTTTTACACATGAGTTCAAAGTAGTTGTGGCCGAATAGGCAACGGCACCCATATATTTTCGAACTCGTTAGATACACTGGTAAGAAGTGGATGATATTTTATTCAAAAAACAAATGAAGGAAATTTTCTTACGAAATTTGATTAACAATCATTTCATTTATATCACTTGCGGTCACTTTTTGGCCTGACACCCTTTTATCAATGGATTCTTATTATCATAAATGTACGTAAAATGGGAGCTTGATTAACTACGTTATGAACGTAGTGATTTTGCAGCGGGATCTCGGGCTATTAGAAGTGTCGCTTATATGTTGCAGTAGAACTGTATAATCAGTTGAAATAAAAATGGCTAAGTACGTAAACGAATATGATGTTTTATCTTTTAGGCTTCAGTTAATTATAGTTGCAGGCAATTTCTTGTTTATTGGCGGCCTTGCACAATTGATACAATGTCGATTACGCGCCAGAAAGGTCAAGTCTAATAAGACAATACAAACAAGGCTTTCTTTCTTCACGTCACATGATATGATCATTGTAGGAAAATAGTGATTTCATAATTGTGTGGATTACTTTTTTTCCATTTCATAGGACGTGCTACTTGCTCAGTTACTTAAATTTATTTGGCCCGACATTAGCATCTGCATTTTTGAGTAACTTTCCAGATATACTCCGAAAGCGAGAGCGAGAATGGGAGTGCAATATATGATTAAAAGTGGGCATTGTTTGAAACGCCATCAACATCAAATCGGCAGTGAATTTGATGAAATATCGCTCGTTGGCATAAAAACGAAGTCCGGTTCGCGAGTCGTACTGCACCGCTTAATAGCCTACAGACGCTTACTGCTGACGTATTTGTAGGGTGACTAAATATACATGATTTTTCGACATAATTCTACTAGTTTCATAGCAAAATTAGTCAAAGCAAAATGAGTAAAATAGTATATTATTTAGTAACAAGTAGTTATATTAGTTTAGTAACAAAATAAACTAATGCATGCAATTAACTTTTTTGTGTTGCGCGCTGTAGACGACAATGAAAACACGTACTGTTAATAAAATACTAAGCATGAGTCATATTTAAATTATAAATTAAATGTCCACTGTGGTAATTTTATTCTATCAAAAAAAAGAAGTCAAAACTTTTGAAATGAAATGAAATTTGTTAATTAAACTTATTAGATTTGTTAGTAGAATAGTGTACCTACATACATAAATAATATTTATTTATTTATTTAACCAGTTACATTTTATGTACGTAAATTTCCCGTTTTGTTGAATGACTGAACGACTGAGTTTAGGTCATATACCCAATAAGTCACTAGTAACAAGATTGTTTCTTATTTTTAATGTACCTATTACAATTTAAGATATTATTTAATTTTATTTACTATTCTTGGTTCAGAACATTTTATGATCATCATCGGACTGTATCGTCCACTGCTGGGAATATACTTCCCCTATGCTCCTCCTCCTAGAAGAGCATAGCGTCTCACACTTCCTACGCTGTTGCCCACAGGCGGCCAGCGCCAATGCCAATGGCTGTACCTAGACACAATGCGTCATACCGTGATCTAGCAGCGCCGGGTTTAGGCACAGAATTTAAACGAATAATAATCATGAGCTTATCAATTCAACAGTACAAGATGCTGTTTTCTCATATGTATGTATACAGAAGTATTGCCACATTCTTTACGGAAATCAAACATTCCATGATACATTACAAAAATCACATGTGAAGCTACGCATGTTAAACGGGACAATTCCGGTTGTTGCGTTGAATATCGCCACCCTCTCAGCTGCTCGAGCTCGCGAGCTGCTCTTATGACTCCACCGTAATCCGAGCTTTCCTGTGACAAATGTGAAAAGTATTGGCATTTTAACCGTACCGTACCTGACTCTTGCTCATAACCGATCGGATCCTTCGTTTCGTGTAAGAATTGTTCATTTAATTTATTCTGTACATAATTCGCTGAAAGTGAAAACGGTTCGCGTTGTAAAGAAACCATTAGCCGAAAGGTATTTAACAAATTTGTGAAGTAAATTTGGGATTACTGTCGTTACTCGCGACTTACATTGCCTTGAAACATATACAATGTTATAATTACCTATGTTGTAGGTAATTATTCATATTCCATTTCACTATTTTAATAATTCATTTAAAAACAAAGTGATTAATATGATATTGAACATACAGTAACAAATGTGTAGAATCGAAGCACAGAAATATATTTCTGTATTGGTCGAATTCCTAAAATTGTGAATTATTTGTAAATTAGAATACCTTTCAATATCTTAGGTAAATCAACATATTTCATATTTATTTGAACATCGATGATGGCTTAACATAGATACCAATAATTTCTTAAATATTAAGATGATCTGATATTTAAAAAGATCTACAATTTTTTAATTCTACCCGGCTATACATGTATCACTTTAACATCATGTTTGTTTTTCAAGGCTGCTCCCAGAATAGTTTTAAGATGGCAGACAGAACCACGTATGTATAAAACGAACTATCTATGAGAAAACAATAAATATGTAATTTCTATACGTTTCTTACAAATTGAAGGAAGCATTATATTATTATTACATATAAAATTTGTCAGTGTATTGTATTGTGATCGTTGTATTCAAATAATTTCAATGTTTGCGAATTAAGCACAATTATATCTAATCTTAATACAGCCTTCAATTGAGAGTAGGATACCTACTATTTATCAGCCTCTTATGAGCATTACCGTACTTGATTTTCAGTCGATTATTGAAAGCTAATATAAAGCAGTACTTATGTATGTCATGTTGTTAGCAATAATATGATATCAATTATATCGCGTAGAAATGCACCAGTCCGGATCGAATCGCGAGCAAGCAAAGGCAATTTTAGGAGCCATTTGATTTTCTAACGAATCGATCCAGTTAAGTCAGAAAGTCAGTCAGGACCGTGCAGGCCGATTAGACCAAGAAAAATTAGTGCCGTGTATTATAATGTTTATGTGATTTAAACTTTAAACTTTTTTTAACTAATATATTATGTAAATACGTGTATTTTGTAACTAATATATTAGGTAAAAAATCGTTATTTCGGAAAATGGCTTTATTCAGCCTGCGACAGTGAGTTATTGTAAGTTATTGTACAAGATTGTAGTCATATAATTTATGAATTTAATATAATTTGTTATGACAAATCGGTATCAAAATGAATCGTGTTTCATATATTTAATCATGATTTAAAACAGTGTCCTTTCGAATCCTTGTGAAAACGGATGGCTGAACCTCTTAAATACCAGTGTGAGAACAAAGTTTTTACGCAATCATTAGGATATATCTATACCTACATCATTACATCGTTCGTCGTCAGGAAATATCGTACGAAGCAATCGGAAGATCGGTTCACATCTCATTGACCCAAGTTCAGAAGATCTATTAAAAATGTCAATTGAAAAAAATAACGAGTATTTATTGTCATATGTAAATAGTTTTTAACGTAAAAATCTATGAAACGTACCCAAACGAATACTTATGTTTTAGCTGCGAATTTCCTTTTTCACCTTCTTAGAAATGATCTCGATTAGAAATTGTAGCGCATAGTTCAAGTAAAGTGATAAAACAGTTATTCACAAGACAAAGAAATAGCTACTACGGAAGGATACCGTAAGGATACTAACTTGCGATATATTACGAACCTAGAAATAGGATCGAATACGAATACCGCAAACTGCAAAATAATTGCGTAGCTAGTCAACAATGATCACATCAACGCTCCCAGTACACGCGTTAATCAGTAAATTAGGTAAAGTCGGGGACAGTTGGCTGCGCGTAACATTGATTGTACATTGAATACGCACTGCATACTATTAGGTATCGACGATGGGTTACCCTATTACGCTATAAAGTATTATTTTGTATCATAGGTGTTGACAATTTATAATTTTCTTATTATATTTCATGTATATAACAGAGTGATGTTGATGTGTAATCTTTTTGTTGATTAATTAAAATACACTTAGATAAATAATTGACTTGTCAAAACTATGAAAACAAACGTCTAAACATCAATAACACACCACGAAAACTTGGACCGAACGAACGCGCCACCGACCGGCTCGTTGCAGTTATTTCGGGCCAAAAACTTATATATGTTATTTAGTGGCAGTCCGTACATCAGGGCAAACTGTGGCCTATGTCGATTTACGATTCTCGATCGTTAGTTACCATTTGCGAATGCATGCTTTAACCTACAAACACACACCCGCTGTTGTTTTGTCCACTTTACCATGTCAAGTAGCCTTAAACATCACGGCATTACGACGGTTTCGCAACTGGCGACCTCGATTTAGTTAAACGTAATAGTTATAAAATGGTGCCAATATGTATTTGTGGCGTAAGTGAATATTGTCCGGTTTCTAGCTGAAGCAGCATGTGCGCGATGCGAGCGGGTGCGGCGCGCGAGAGTCGCGGTCTACGGAAACCGAACTTCGTCGTGAATATTGCAGCGTCGCGCGACCCGCAGTAACGAAATTCAACTTAAGAATGTCTTAGAAGGCGCATTTCATTTATACTCATGCATGACGTCGGTGGAACAAACTTGTACAAATACAACAAATCTTACTCGTATTTATCTAATTTGGGAAATCTTATATATTAAATAATAATTAGAACAATAGTGTTCATGTATAATTACTATTTGTCCAATTATACCTAATAAAGCAGCGTGTGTCTTTATCAAATACTTAACAAGAAACATATGTATGTATGTGTATACATAACGCAATCAGTAAATAATAATCTCCTCATAACATCATAATAATGATATAAACGATTTACCGCAGGAGAAACACTTGTTGGAATCATTACATACGAGTAGAATGTTTAATAATATTCTAACAATATAATACATATGTATATTGAAATAACGGCATTACTCGTAACTCTCGGTAAATTGAGATTTAAGCATATTTTATTGGCAGCCATGTACACTAAGTCTTTTTATAACTGCTGCACTCAACAACTCGAATGGTAACATTATAGCCTTGTTTACTAACTAAACTAAAAGTTAATTATATCGACTACGGTTGGCCAGTACTCCGCGCGAACTAGTGTACCTATATGCTAATTTGTAATGAGTCGTTTGCAATACATAAAGCAAAAAATCACGCGTTTTCATAATTACAATCGTTGGGCGCCCCTATCCTCCCCTTGGATTCATATGAATTCCAAATCAATTATGTATTGTGAAAACGTATTGGTTTTGCCCTCGTTCAGTAAACATTAATAGAGTAGCTATTTTAGAGTGTGTGATATAGAATTATGATGTTTATTTTTATATAATTTGTGTATGCTTTTTTTTCTCAAACAACCATCGACGAAGAATTAGCATTGCACTCATATTTCACACACAATAAAAAAAGGTTAAAGACTACTGAAATAAAGGCGTTACTTTACTTAATTTTTTTTTAACAAAATGTAAATGGGGAAAATTATTATTATTAATAGAATAAATCTACTGTATGATGACTTATAAAACAATGTAATATCAACCAGTAGTTATTACCCGCGGCTTAGGTTAAGCGAAAGTTTCAATAATTCCCATGAATTCTTACGTTATACATTTTATTGTTACGAGATCTATTCAAAAAAATATTGTGAATTAGGTATATCCTGTTATAGATTTTAATTTGTCTCGATGATATTTTTTAACAATGAGTTTGATTGAAAATGTAATAAATATGCCAATTTTTTTTATTCACAATTTACACGTACCTATATCCCTATAGATAAAATAAATAAAAACAATTAAAACATGAAATGTGAGTGAATTTTGTTAAATCGTTATAAATTCTTAACAAGTTTGAATCTCACAGAAACCGTGCATATTGTTTTTTTATTTTATTTATTCACAAAATCCACAGCTTTTCACAATCTATTTACTGTCTAAACTTATAATATAGGTCTTGAAGCCAATTACGGATTTACAATGTACATATTAAGCTAATAAATTTATGAATAAAAACATGCCTAAATCTTGTCGCTGTTGTCGAAAAGTCTTGTCGGTCTTTTGCACCTTTTTTGTGTGATACAACGACAACAAAACTTTGCATTGATGGGTAGTAGACGCGAAAATATTCCGACTTTCATATGTAACAAATACTTATAGTAAAGTTTGGTATCGATGAAACCGCAATACTCTTTATAACATTCCTGACAATTTCAAAGAACTGGCTGCACGTCATCTGAATAAGACAAAGTATTTTTTAGCAATGACATTACTTTAATAATACTTTTATCCTCGCAACACCAGAGATCATGTGATGAATCAGAAAATAAATTATTTTGAAAAACAATTGAAACTTAATTTTACTGGCGTACTTGAGTATGTCCGGATTATTAGGACATGTAAATAAAAAGTAGTATTCGAAATTTGAATTCATATAAGGTATGTTGTAAAGCTTAAAAGTTAGAGTTATTATTTGATAGTACTTGCTTGCTACTTGTTTGCTTAATTAAACTTTTTTTCATGTTTCATCACTAATGATATGAGTATATACTGTACTTATGTAATTGTTTTAAATTTCTGACTAATATATTATTTAATTTAATTTAAATAGGTACCATATTTTTGAACAACAATCGTGTTTTTATTAGGTAATTCAATATTGGTTCCCTTTATGTAGTCAAATTGTTACTCCTAAGTGTACAATATTAATTAATTATTAATGTGATATAAGATAACGTTTGCACCTGCAAGTAGATTACTAAGTAATTAACGTTTTGATTGAATCACGATTGATCCGGGATTTGGTCACACGAATCAACTAGACCGATAGCCAGCTAAAAGTAATATTTGTTAAGCCAGTACTCGTGTCCGTGTTCGGCGCTGATATCATCACTAAATCGAAAAAAAAATATCGTGTGATTTTATGAAATTAATCAAAATTTAAAATCAAAATATTTATGGTACGTCTCTGGTCACCAAAAACCCTGAATCACTATGTTTATGTTTAATTATCAATTAAATTCCATTGGATTTTTTTAATGGGTTTCGTACACAGCGACAACGCGGGCTCGAATTTTTCTGTTCGTAATTTTAATTTTCAAGTCACATTCGATAAATTTACCTACATATTTATTATATAAAATAAACGGGCAACCCATACCTACGCTTCAAAGCTCTATAGGAAACCTCTGTTAGCCGAACCATACACGTGCGGGGATAATATGTTGGTTGTTTGTGCAATTGTTCTGCAATGTGCAACTCGTGGGTGGCCTCTACATTTTTATATTTTAACGCAACACTCGGTCAACTGAAGCTTATGTCAATGAAAAACCAATCTTATAGTTTACATACGAAGGGGCTAAGGGCTGGAACTCTGATAGCATTATCGGAAATATTGCTTAGTGGCAGCTAATTCGGTCGTCTCGTGTGCCCACCGAGCACAATGGACCTATTTCACGACCCGATTAACATTGTTGCAATTTTTATTGCTGGAATGTTTTTGATAGATAGTAGTCATGTTATTAGATTTAAGGGGTCCAGGTCTGCGGTCTGCGTCAGTGTGATATCAGTATTTAAAGGCTACATTATCGTATCGAAATTATCAATGTAGCGCAATCACGTTTTCGGTGTAAAAAAGGTTATCGGTATAGCAGATATTTATAATTAACTCGTTAAAAAGTCAGACACATGTCGACAGTTCACGTTTCATGACCAGCCTGTGATATTGATTGAACTTGATATATGAAAAATGGAAAGATTTTTTTTATTTGAACAAATAGTTTATTATTCCGATACAAGTATCATATATTTATTCTTAATATATTGTGGATCCAGGCCACTTATAGAAAAACGTAACATCACGCCTGTCATCCCCGAAGAGGTAGGTAGAGGAATGTAGAACACTCCCACG
>DWDV01000328.1:0-17836 GCA_018245615.1 Mimoniades ocyalus | reverse complement strand
TGGTGAGCCTATTGCCATATACCGGGCACATATCCAGACTCCGAGCCACTACTAGAAAATCTAAATTAGAAAATATAATAGTGCCCGACCCGGGAATCGAACCCAGGACCTCCCGTTCGGCAGTCGCATTTACAACCAACACGACCAACGAGGCAGTCAAAAAAATTGTATCTTTTAATAATTTCATTTGAAATAACCCTATATTACTATTTTTTATTTAATCATACACATTATGTAATGATTCCTTCACTAACTTCGGATGGTAAAAAAATCTCTGGCAGCGCCCCCGAGAGGTCCACGCACTGTACCAGCTTTACGCAGTCCGAATATTAGGGAAAAAGTTATTATTGAGATCATATGTGGGCTAATTGGTTTCAGCGCGCGGGAATATAATCCCTCACTAGCAGGACGTTAGAAGCTTGTTCTAATGTAAACGGGTAGCGATAGACAAAAAAACTAAAATAGCATCACGACTGTATTTCCCCGTAGGGGTAGGCAAAGAAGTGCAGTACGATCCGCCAATAATGTTATACGTCTCACCACAGAATAGGCGGTGAGTCTGTTGCCATACACCGGGCAAATCCAGACTCCGAGTCACTACTAGAAATTTATACCAGAAATTCTAGTTTGAAAAATAGTACCCGACCCGGTTGTTGAACCCAGCGTCTCTCAATCAACAGTCGCGCTTCACCACTCGACCATCGAGGCAGCCAATTTACAACAAGAATAGTTTGAAGTTTTTGATGTTATGTTATAAAAAAACATAGCTTGGAATCGCTCCAGCGATAGGACATCAGTTTTATAACTAACATTTATAAATAGTAGTTGGTGCGGCGCACGCGATGCCCGCGCCGCTCAGCGACCCTCGTCCCTTGGTCCCTTGGTCCCTTGTACCCTTATACCCTCGTTCCTAACTAGATAACGCTACGCTGAAATGAAACTAAGGAAAACCTTATCGTTTATATATTTTCATGTTTCTCGTTACATAATAGAGTGTGTATGTAGGCTTTTTGCTAATACGTGAAAAAACGTAACATGACGCTTGTAATGCCCGAAGAGGTAAGCAGGGGAGTGTAATACGTTAACACATTTTTGTTGCAAATCAATGGTGAGCTGGTGTTCTTGTTATTTCGTGAATGTAATATTAGCTTCTAAGAGCAAACACCATTCCTTAATAGTACCAAAATGTTTTTGATTTTGCTACAATTAGCGGATGATATGACATGGGGCAAGATAGGATTCTAAGACAGATAATAGTTACCAAAGGCCGTCACCATCTGGAATTGCACAGCTAAGGAGCTACAGTCGTTATTTTAGAATATTTGTGAAAAGGAAATCTGAGTTATGCAGGTTTCCTTACAAGGTTTCCTATCACCTATTTATAGCTGCATATTGCGTAAATTGTTTTACACGAACAAAAACATTCCTCACAGCAATACTTAGTAGTGGGAATTGACCCAATTCCCAAAAAATCTAACTATTTATCAAACAAAAAAAAATGAGGCTTTATCTCTTTTATACGTAGGTACTAACCCCCTTAGACCCTTCGCACCCTCGTCGCTCTAACTAGATAACGGTATCGGGTGTAACGAAACTAAAGGAAAGTATTCGCAAGCCGGCATTAGGTCGGAACTGGGTCATATTATACATAGCTAAATTAACATTAGGGCAGGCGACTTTGATAAAACAGGTTTATAATTGCCTGGTGCTTAAACATTATTGTTTTACTGTTTTTAATGACGGGTTATGTTAGATTCGAACCCGCGGAAAGTACGTATGTCCAGCAAAGGGAACAATTCGAAGGGTATGTTAATGGTTGTTTGATAAAACTTAAGTTGCTTCGCTTACATACACTCGTGTGTTAAAAGTACACAACTGACTCGTACAGCGCTCATTAAAGTCTGTGCGTCATAGAAAAAGTATAAAGTTTTATTAACATTTTATTGTTAACATCTATAAGGGCAAAGACCCAATATGGCAGACACGTCTTCATGTCACTGGTAATGTATTAAACAAAATCTTATTGTAAGAAATGATATTAAAAAATAAATGATACGTGACTCTGATTTCACTCTTTTCCCGTCGTATTATTAATCATTCTTAGTTTTATTTCTAATTATTCGCAATTAAGCGATCAAATCTTATTACTAATTGCACGTAATAATTTCTTCGCGTCGAACTATTACCGAAACACGGCGTCGTCAGTAGGAAAAGCCGCTCATTTGATCTTCAGAAACGCGACAAAGCTTTTTCTTAATTAATTAAGTCGCAAATTGATTACTTTCGACGGCAGGAAGAAATAAAAAGTGGGGTAGGCACCAGGAGCGCAGCGGGCGGCCGGGGTGTGCGACCCGCCTTGCGTTGCGAGTGGGTAACGTGAAGCAGACACACGAACCCCGCCGCCGGCCCACCGGTACTCACTGCAGAAAAATATCATTTAACATATTTTTTATATTATTATTACATTACAACATTACGATTTAAATATTATGGCCCCACTATAAATATTTGTTCCGTGTCGGGGCGGACTAAGAATACATTCGCCGAGGCCCAGGACACAGGGTATCGTAAGAGACGACTAAACCTGACGCTAGCAGATCGCGATATGACAGCTGCATGCCCTGGCCACCTATGGGCAATTTGCTCTACGATCAACCCGAATACCCAGCTTGGGGATTATGGACATAACCCCTAAAGAGAGCCCTATGACTACAATAGGCTGATGATGATTATAATGATTGCATTGCTTCTAATATTCTCATCAACATCCTCTTCACGGAGACAAGCTTGTTTCAAAGAACTATGACTTCTTAAACGTATTTAATGCTTGTTTCCCTTTGTCATTAACTATATCTTATTTTGGTACACCTATTATAATTTATTCAACAAATTGATAACACTGTCTATTTAAATAGATATTTGGCACTCCATTATCTCTGCCTACCCTGTAAGGAAACCGACGTGGAGATGTTAATGTATATATGTAATATAAAATTTCAAGAGATTTCGTCTTTATCTAAAGATCTCGCTGAATGTACACTGAAGTTTAATCGTATGTTCGTAAAGTTGTGGATACTTCAGGTGAGCTTCGAATAGTTTTATGAACTATTTCTTTATTTTCAAATATAGCATTGCTTCACTTCACATTGTTGTGTCACTCTGTTGAATTTTGAATGAGCACATGCTAAGTACTCCTGTGAGTCACGAGATTCTGTTAAGATGTACTCGTAAAAGCTTTCGGGCCTCACTTGGTCACCTATGACTTAGGCTGCACAACTATGGCTGTACAAATCAATAAAATAATGATAATTCCACATTATAACGTCAGGTACTGAAAATCCGACGTTTTTGAGTTTCTTCTAAATCGATTTAAATATTTTATGTGTTGTATTAACATTGTGTGATTAATAAGAAATAAAGGTACGAGTACGAAGTTTTATTCTGCGAAAAAAAAAAATAGATTAAATAAATTGTTGTGCCCGGTGTATGACAATGTTCTCACCTTCTATTCCATGATGGAACGTAAACGTAACTGGCGAAATGTAGGTATGTACTACACTACTCTGCCTATCTGTTCGAGGATTAGAGGAAAGACGTTACATAGATAGAATAAATATAATATGTATAAAATTAGAGATATCTTTTTTGCCGACATTACATTTAGACGGCCGTGCCCGGCGTACTAGCAGTTATTATTTACCGGCTTTATCATTTCGAAAATTTCATATTCCCCGTACTTGGACGCTTGAGGTTTAAAAGCGTAAGGGGGTGTACTTTTTGCTGCAAACAGCTTGGCTGTTAGCTCACACGCGCACCAGGGGGCCATAGGGGGGTGTTCGCAACTAAGAAATAATAACCGGGCTTGCTTAGAACCATTCGAAGTGTCGTTGCCCGCTGTTCTCCTGGTACATTTTATGGCCACAAAATATTCCATTCGGTTGATCTTTTGTGCGGGGCATGTTTTTAAAAGTTTTATCCACGCCTAAAACCTAGATTGTACGTAGAGTTGTAAAAATGTAGCGAACTATAAGTATATATACATATATATAGCGAAATAAACAAACTTCGCTAACACGTAGATGATGATATAGATGATGATGAATGCATGAATCTGGTGCATTTGCAAGTAAGTGAATCTAGCTCTAGAGTACGTATTTGTAGAGATCAATTTGACTCAAATTTCATATTTTATTAAAACTCAGAAACATAAGAAACTACGTTAACACAATTTTAACTTTATGAATGCAAATACGAAATTAGTTTGCAATGCGTTAAAATTTGGAACTAGATATTAAGAATAATTAATTGAAATTCGTAAAAATTAATTAATACGGGCCCGGTATATATATGGCTGTACGCTCCCTACCTATTCCATAGTAGGACGTAAACGTAAATGGTGGGAGTGTACTACACTCCTACCTTTTCGGGGATTATAGTCATGTCATGTTAAGTATTTCTTAAGTTAAAATTCTGATTAAATAAAAACAAACTTGGATCTGTAAAAATCGTAAGCGTTGGTATTGAAATAATTCATAAATTCAATTAAAAGACTTCGTTGACTACATAAGTGCTTCTAATATAACATTGAGAAAGTACTAACAGTTTGGTCAGCGGACATATCTATTCCAAAGCCACTATCTGCATTGCAATTTAAACCCAATTGCAACGAGTTAGAATTTAAATTGGAATGTACAACTGTTTTCGTAGCAACTTAAAGTGTGGCCCAGTGGTGAAATTTGTTAACGCCCGTAGAAGGCTACGGCGTAGCGCTACGGAGGACGAGAACACAACTGTTGTCAACACAAATGTATATATGTATATTGTCAATAAAAATTAAGGTTTTTAATGTTACGTTAAAATTAAAGATTTTTAAAACTACGTTATGCTCTTTTCCTGAATTGTAGCGATATCTTGGGAAAGTCTATGTCCAGCAGTGGACATCAGTGATCTGAAATAATAATGATGGTAATCTTTTCATATTATGTTCGATTCAGACAAGCAGTCAGTGCCTTATTAAAGGGTAAAAGTTTTACAAAACATTCCTCATAGTGACATTGTACCTACTCTTAGAAGCTACTACAGTGGAATGCTCCGTAGTTCAGCATCCTTAGAAGTGACCTACCACTCCCTTCAAACCCTAAAACAACAATGCCTTCGAAAGAATGGTTCGAGGGGACATTTTAAGTAGACAATAAAATATTAGCTCACCTTTTATTTCTTCCTTACCAACTGTAACATACATATACTCATAAGTATATATGTATTTTACGGTACCAATATACGTATTTAATGTGTATTTATTTATTTGTTATATACGTAATAATAACTATAATTATTACCACCTACCATGAATTTGTCATGATCGCTTTGTGCTAAATAACAGAGAATGCCATTTTCAGTTAATTTCTTTATGATAACCTACTTAAATCTACGCGTGACAGTTAAAATATAGTTGAATACGAGTACATACTATAGTAAAATAAAAACAGAATTAAATTAAAAAGTACAAAATAGATTGTAACGCCTACCAATATTACATTAATCGTATTGCATTTAGACTCACAATATACTGGATAAGCTATTAACATTTTACAGACATCGTACAAATTGTACTCAACACACATTGTGCTAAATGCACAGATTATGCTATCAGAGATAGAGCTCTCACCCATATTCGCTATATGAGTGTTCATTGCACTGAAATAATGTAGGAGAGAAGTGGAGAACAAACAAAAATATATTATATTCTTAGTAATCTTAAAACTCATTTTTGCTTCATCACAGGGGCAATATCATGACTGGTATAATTTAATTGTCAAACAATTTGTGGTACAGGCTGAAGGGTGTCTTTATCTGGCCACGTCCGTACTGGGTACGACCATCGCAATCCTTAGGAGTAACAATCCGTTTGTGACGACTCTCGTATGAGACGGGTACTAACGAATAGTAACCTATGTCACTAACTTGAGTACATTATTCATGTTATAAATTACGTTATTATTATAATGTAACAAAACAAGTTTCTTGACATGTAAATCAGAGTTGACTTTATGTAACTATAGTTAACATAAAAAGCGCCATCTATGTTTTAAAAGAGAAACAAATAAACATTACAAAATTGATGATGTTAAATTAGCACCACACTTTAATTTTTATTATGTTAAATGACAATATATAGTAAAAATATTACGAAACAACGATACGATATAAAACTAAAATAACCTGTTTGATAGCAATAACATTGAAATTTTAGAATAAAAAAATAAAATAATAAAAATACCAAAGCATCTAGTCGTACTTAGTTGTGTAATTTAATGCTATTGAATCTAATTTAACTATGTATACTAAAATTAAAGCTTTAAATGTTCACTTACTAAATAATTATTATATTGCTTACACATTGCACCGGAAACGAATACCAATGTAAAAATTTCATTAGTAACACCATGCCTGTAATCCCCGGAAGGTAGGCAGAGGAGCATAGTACACTGCCACGTTTGCCCAGTTACGCTTACGTCCCTCTATGTAACAGTGGCGTGAGCCATTGCTATACAACAGGCACAAATCCAGATTTACTGAATTGAAATTTCTAGTAGTGGCTTAGACCACTACTAGAAATTTCAATTTAGAAAATCAAATAATACCCGACCCGGGGATCGAACCCAGGACCTCTGGATCGGCATTCACACTTGCAACCAACGAAGAATCAACCAACGAAGCAGTCAATATTTAAAATTAAAAAAATAAAATAAAGGAAACCCTTCAATGCTTTGAACACAAACGTTGAATAGTAACCTTTGAATAGTAATGTATTATTTTGACATTGATTTTAAGAGTTTTAAGAGTTTGAGAGATTTGAAAGATAAGAAGGAAGAAATTCATTTAAGGTAATTTTAGTCATTTAGCAAAAATTCGAAAAACTTGAAAAAAAAATAATACGAACATGTTGGATTGACCTCAATGCGAACGGATGATTAAGTTATGATCAATATCATATCATAGCTTAATCATTGGTTAACTGGTTACGTTGGGGCCGGTGGTAGAAAATATATTGTGGCACTTAAAATTTATCTTAATGCAAAATGAAAAGAATATAGCTTTCTCTAACAATTACATTTACTGAATAAATTTAGCTGTCACCCACGAGTCCCAAATCGCAACTTTAATGATTAATCGCGACTATCGCGGTACATAGCGCGGAAATTTAAATAATCATACAATTTTTAATCCCCAATATTACTCTGGCAGAGGTGAATTCAAAAGTACTCATAGTAACCCGCGTTCACTCTGCACAGGATCAAAATATTGTAGAGTAATTCAACAGAGGCCGTTCGGAAATCTGACTGTATTTATCAGTAAATATATAAGTGAGAGCAATGGTAGTACGGCTAACCCGTCGGTCTCCAGTATTTTTAATGACGGCTGCGGCGTCGGGCGGACCAACGGTGCCGTATTAATCTTCGCAGCGGACGTCCTAAGGGCGTCGACAGATAAGGGGCTTTCGGTCGAAAATAATTAACAAATCCCCCACTAGTATTTCTACCCTCTATATATCACCCTACTACCAGGTGGTCTGGCGACATTAGCAAGCACCTGGATGCAGGTGGATTCAAAGGCAACCTGTGGAGTAGCACTGATTGGTGGAGATCTATGTCCAGCTGTGGAATTCTAAGGGCTGATAGATGGACGTAGTATTTCTAGTTTTAAAGTAAGGTTCTGTAAGATTTTTATGTACTGGACCTCTTTTCAATTATATATGTAAATATTATTTATGTTGCCTTAAATAAGAAGTATTATTATTGAACTTACAAGTCATATAATATTACATTTCTAAACGAGGGATAGTCCAGATCATAAACAACTTTATCGTTCCCAAAAGCAACTATCCTTTGCCACCTTCATCTCTTCTGAAAGGTAAGAAGAGACAACTCTTACTACGTTGCAAAAAGTTATATTTAATACATTTATAAATGTTAAACATCTTAATATTAATGGTAATGTTTAGATCAATTAAACCTACGTAGAACAGTGTAACCGATTATAATTTTCCAAAACGTCCGTCATAAAATTCGCAGCAATTCGGTATGAACAAACCAAACTGAGGTACGTCTGGGTGCGCCTTATAATTCCGTGCGCCCCTGATCGCCTGGTAGGTGCCACCCAAGGATCCCCTCAACGGGGGCGAGAATCCCCGGATTTTTCTCCATTTTTCCCCAACTTCTTTCGTTGCATGCATTATGCAGGACTAAATTTATTGTAGGCAAAATAAAATCTACGACGCAACTGTTAAACCCTGTGTCAAATTTAAATGTTCTATTTGTCAAGACGCTATTTTTCATATGTTATATTACATTTTGGGGTGTAGAGTTGTCATTTTATGAAATTATTATTATTTAGGTATTATTTTATAAGGGTTCCTTCACATTAATCATATTTACTGTTTTTATTAATAATGTTACATAACCAGAATGTCTATACTTTTTTTCAAATATAAATTGCCGAATATCACAAGACATTACAAGCAAATAACTAATGAACTCATTATATTTATTACTCACAATCAAGGGTCAAATGCCTGGTCGAAATATTTCCGGTCACTAACTTTTGACAATGTAGCGACAGTTTTTTTTTTAATAAACAAAAGCAAGAGGCAATCCACAGCGTCCGGCCGCAGCGGAGTCACGTGTCAATAGAAGAATCGCGCGTTTATTTTTCATTTCAGTGGAAAACGAGGAAATTACGACAGAGTAAAAAATACGTCTCGATCTTCGCCGGCGAAAAAATCCGCCGAAAAGGAAGCGAGCGACCATTAGGGTATTATCGGGGAAAAAAGGGCGGAGGGGAAAAAATCAGAAAAAAATTGCTCGGAGCCACCCTTTCCTTTTCGTGAGCGTCGCCGCTGCCTCCCTCGACCTTACATTAGACTCCCCGTCGGGGCGCCACATGTGGTGGGGGCGAATTACATAAACGGCAGGTGAATTTGGAAAATTAAAGTTGGTACACTATCACGTGTGCGAAGTGCCCGTCGGGATTATTGCGTTTGTTGACGGGTCGGGGACGGCCTAATTGGATAAATGTGCTCGGACGCGCCCAGATCACTGGCCCTACATCCAGGACGCTGTTCACGAATCCTCTTATAAGCCACGAGGACAAGACAAATATATCACATCCAGATATTTAATAACAATATATATTTTTAAACTTTATTTAACACTGTTGTAAACAACAGCTGCTTCAGTGCTTATTTCTATTAGAATCAATCCTACATCTACCGGCGGCTGTGAGACGACACTAAATAATAGTGCACGAGGAATAGTTTCATTAAAAGATCGCACGAAGACCGTATCATTCGTTCGCAAGCAGCAAAGCGGCGAACAATCGATGGGTAGTGTCAATCGGCGAAAGAAATCCGATGGGATCGCTAACGAGCGCGTAAGGTCGAGGCGCATCAATATCAAAATAATTCATATGTGACAATAATTAAGAGGATTCCCGCTCGTCCCTCGGGGCGAAGGGCGGGACCGAAGCCTTGTATCCTCCGTCGCGTCGAGTAGTGATTAGTTTTTACTACGCTTCTCATTTAGCCGTATTCATTTTAGTGACGTAATGATGCGAGGATTCTGACAGTGATGTTGATGTTGAAGAGTGATTTTATTTTATTTTACTACTTATAACTTCTACATCACATTAAAATGTCGTTACACGGCTAAATAAATAATATAATGGCGATTTTGTATTTAAACATACTGGATATGTTGCGGGATCTAATTAAAAAAGGCGCAATTTCACGCCTCTAATACCCGAAGGAGTAGGCAGAGGAGTGCAGTACATTCGTACGTTTCACCAGTCAAGTTAACGTTTTACTGCGACACCCGGCACCAATCCAGACTCAAAGACACTTCTAGAAATTCTACGTTAGAAAAGTCCAATAGTACCATCCGTGGCATTTGTGCCTAGGACCACCCGACCAACGACGCAGTAAATTTTTTTAAAGTTTTCTGTCTTGGCTAATGATACGCACTGCGTTCTGTATATTTTTTCATGTCAATTCGTTCATACAGAACCCAATAAATAGCCTAATATTTATTGGATTCCGTATGAACATAATATCATAACATCTGCCTTCGATATTATTTATCTTGTAAACGTAGCAAATGATATAAGTTCACTTAATGTTAGTTGGAACCCTCTTCACGTCATTCTGCTATGCACGGGACTCTCCAGACTGCTGGAGGCTTATAGCATACCATCGGAAGATTTTAAGGCGCCATGAAGCTCTCCGAAAAGGTTTAACGACTGTTTAATAATTGTTGTCACCTAATGATAAATACAATTAAAATATCGCATGTTTCAGTAAAGATGGTCTGACCCAAATGTGTGTGGTCTTATTGTGTCTATCATAAAGTATAATTCACTAGTGTATAAATCCTTTACGGTAAAAATATAAATTATGGTACACCTACATTGCATAATTAACAATAGAATATTTTAAAACTTTTCAAACAATCTATCAGTCGCATTGTTACTTGGTATGTAAGTCTTAGCTTAGAAAGAAAAATAAATTAAAAATATTTTTGAGAATGAATTAAAAAACATTGGATACCTAATATGATTATGACGGAGGTGTAATATTTTTTTAACGTAAAACCTGTACACGAACAAAACAACAAAGTACCAGGTTGACATAAAATCAAGGTTCTATAAACAAAAATTCGTGAGAGCGTTGATATGAAAATAATCCACATGTGACAATAATTAAGGAGCTTCCCACCCGGGGGCCCCTGGGTGTAGGCGTAAGAGGGTGAGGGGGTAAGGTAAGCCTTGTGCCCCTTACACGCTCCTCGGTACCCAACCAGGGTGGTTATTAGATTGTACTAAACTTTTTGTTTGTAGTTTATCAAATGCGTTTTCCAATTTAGAAGAGTAATTATTATCATGTTTACACTGTTGACACTCGTAACATAATAATGAAATTATTAAGCATTTATTTTTGATCTGAATAACTATTTACTTTAGTATTATCTAGCATATAATACGTTGTAAGCATAAAAAAAATTATACCTATAAATTAAGTATAACTAATTTCCTACCTATGTCTAAGTTACTACAATATTGGACGACTTGTTTTGCTTTGAAACATTATTTTTAAGCACTTTTTATTTTGGACTAAATTTTACTTTATTTAAATTACATGATAGTTATAACTAACTCGATTGATTGACGACCGATCAAACAAATGTGTGTAAAATAGAGCGTGAAAAAACATTTCCACGCTCTCATACTCTCTCCTCCTCTCTCCTGTACTCTCTTGCTGTACTCGTAGGTCTTTCTATTTACTATTTGGATTGCTGGAGATCCAGCAATATCGTAGCCCACTTCAGTCACACAGTAAAGCTATTAGCAGCGCGCTACGTGTGATATTTTTCAGTTCACTTCAACATTAATAGTCCACGATCATAATACTGAGCAGCTATTAAAATATTGACGTCGAGTAGCCGTTAACTGATCAAGCACTCTCGATTTTTGATAGCCTTTCCCGAACGTCAATAATTTTGAATCTGTAATGGAATGTTTTTTACGACTTTAACATCAAAGGGATATAAATGATAGTTTTTTTTATGGCATTGAACTAAAATGAAAAACACACATTAACTAGTATGTAGATCAAACGATTGTCATCAATTAAGCCAAGATGAAGTGGGCTATAATGGCCACTTACCGCTTTGTGGAACCTATGCCGATTGGCCATTTCGTCTTTGTCGAAGTACGCAAATAGCAACACTAGTGCGAATGTCGCCTTGATAAAAATTCAAGGTCACCATCGGCTATGGAACAGATGCATACACCAGGAGCTTTCCGTTAATGAAATTTATACCTTGTGTACGTCGCGTAAAGTCTCTATTACATTAAGTTTCTTAAAAGGAAGGAATTTTCGGGTACAAAATTTGTGCTGACTAACATTAGGTAGTATAATCTTGTTATAAGTAGACTATAATAAGATATATTCAATAACAACAGTATGCATTTAGAAAATATAGTTCAAATGGCCAAGCATGAGTTGTCCCAAAATATGCATTATTATATAGGAACGATAAATACAAATAAGTATTATCCTACACCTTTAAAAATTTATCTGCTTTTAAACGAGACTAGTAAGTAATACAGTATCTTTCTTTTATATTTGACTCTCTAACAGGTTTATTTTGAAAAAAATACCTCTGATTAATCTCGGCCCCTTTCTATCGTAATTAAACCAAAATCGTTCCGGCAATATCAACGACAACGTACACAGTTACTTTTTGTTTATACCATTAATACTAAATAATATTAATTTACTTTTTGCTACTAAACTCTAAGTTTGTTTATTATGGGTAAACACAGAGTAGATACTAATTTGCCAGAGTGAATTACGTCAACGGTACGGGGTTCCGAAATGATTATTTAATAGTAACCCACCCGTTGTGGGGTTCAGCCAGCAAAAGTTTCTCGCCCGTCCGTCAAAGTACAGCTGGACAGGAAAATGTACACGCAGAATTCACTTTGTTCACTTTGGTACAAAGGTTTTTATAATTGTTACTGTTGCATAACATCAAGCCAGATTCCTTACAAAGTAAACATAGAGTACTGCGCCAATATCTTTATCCGTACCTGATTCTATATTCGTCAATCTCTTCATACACATATAAAGGAGTAAATTCGTTACTTCATTATCTACACTCAACCCGTTTTATCTTTTCTTATCTTATCTCATCTTATATAATTTCATCAAAAAAAATCACCAATTTACTTTTCTAACCATAAATATCTTACATTGTTTTACATCAAACAGTGTACAATAATACCCAATCAGATAAGTATTAAAACACGAAGAGATGACTAAGCAAATACAGCCCTTTCAATCGTCTCATAATCGCAATTTTATATGAATAATAATTCATTTGATTTTCATTTCTTTTCATTTACCTTTTCGTATTAGTAACCATTATTATTACTATTATTATATATCTTCACGCCAGATCGGTCACGGGGTAGGCAGAGATCACCGAGTGCCAAATAGCTCTATCCTTACACACCCGCCGCGCTTCTTCTACATTCATCACAATTATTATTTAAAAAATGGTATTATAACGCCTGTAACCAAAGAAGTAGACAGACGAATGTAGTACACTCCCACAAATTATTATTAGATGTAAATAAAAAATATGAAATTAAAATCCACGATACGTGACTTCTTTCATGACTTCTTCGAAAAGTACCAAAAGATTATAATATTATTTACGTATGTCCCTTGATTTATGTATTGAAATATAAGTTTGCTTATTTCCAGCAAATATATAAGCATACTTTGGAATAACAGCTTTGAAATAAAATCATAATCTAGGTAGAGAATAGGACAAGTAATCCGGCCGGGGACTCGCAGGGATGATTTCCACGGCTCCAATAAATGTTTTAAGGGTGCGTAAATCATACTGCGCCCCTACCCCGGGTGAGGTTTGTTACAAAGCGTACGTAGCAAGAAACTAAAATGGACACGGCATTAACGAACACTATATTGCCTTATGTTATCCTGATACAAGTTTGTTATAAAAAGAAGATACATTAAGAGTAAAAAGATCTTTTAATATAAAAAAAACTACTAAATAGAAAGATTGCTTTGTTTTGTGATATGTTGATTTCACGCAAAAGAAACAAATGGACATTAACGAATGAAAAAATAGAAGAAAAAAAAAGTATAAAGAGATTAAGATTGAAAAAATATAAAGACGAATGCCTCCTCCATTGATATTGAGCTATGTGTAACCGTCTTATCCTTACGAGAGAGATCCCTAGGCACAGCTAAATCCCGAAATAATGTGCGCTAGCCACGCTACGACCTCCGCTAATGTAGACCCCCTTTTACCGTATGTACTCCTGGTAGTTTGGTAGCTACTTTTAATGTGTTCACATGTACACACACATATACATACATAATGTGTGTGCACAGAATACACTTAATACAGTATGGGTGTATTAACACAATTATACAACGATGTACTAATTAAAATTATGCGATGTATTTTCTTTCCGTTTTTTATTGTTTTTTGTACTTTATAAATTTTCCACATTAAATATTATGTATTTTTATAAATGATATGGGATGTTCTTCTAAGGCATTATTACGAGTAATGACGAAGATTAAACAAATCATTTATTGTCGAATGGTGTTAAGAACATCGGTAACTAAAAAGAAATAAAATTGAAACTGGCCATAAATCAAAATGGTCTCTAAGGCGTGTACCGTCTGCCAAGTCGCACTGGCCAGCATAGCAGATTTTGACCTTAACATTCTCATTCTAAGAGAAGACCAATAAATAAAAGATAAAGGAGGTCGGGAGAAAAAAGCAAAACTGTGTAGCATTTAAGCAATACTGTATTTATTATAAAAAATATACATACACTTTGTCACATGCATTTCCCCTATAATTATGCACAGATTATATATTTAAAGATATTAAGATATAGCCGCTAAATCTGATAAAATTATTTCTGTAGAACTTCAATTAAGCAAAGTTTGTTTTATCTTTATACAAGTTTTACATTGAAACAATATCAATAATAATATTGATCTATATACGAGAAGAATCCATTTAAATATATGCCAGTACCAAAGTAATGCCTTCTCCACAGAACTCTTCACTGCATTACATGATCCTGCACAACTCAGTCGGCCCTTGCCTTGGCACTCAACCCCATATAATGTGTGCTGGCAGAGCCGCGGCCCGTCTTGTGACTTATAGTATCCTGGTAGCCATTGGTTTAATATGTATGAATGTATGAGTGAAAATTCATTTATTCTTTCATATAATAAATGTCATATAAAATCTATTGTTAAAAAAATAGTTATAGTATAAGAACAATTTAGAAAATATATTTATTAGAAGATAATCGCCGTTTCTGTTAATGATAAAATGATGATAAAAGATTAAATGAGTTTTAATAGGTAACCTCAATTTACATTTTTTACTACCTTAACACACTTTAACTTGTTGAAGCAATTAGTAATATATATTAAAATCTGACAGATTTTTTTGCTTAATTTGTCTGTAATTTAAAAATTAGAATATATGTGTAAATTATGGGCATACCGGCAGAAGGTGGATACAGTAACCCAAGGACGGCACGGCATAGCGTTCAATTAATAAATACGTATGTCCAGCAGTGGACTCATATTGCCTCATGCTGGAGATATGACGTAGCAGAAACTGCATAAATGTATTAAGAGTAAAGAGTAAAGTAAGTAAAGAGTTTAGGTAAGTAAAGGGTGTAGGTTTAAAATACCGTTATATATGATACGCGGCAGTTTACTTCGCGTGAAGTCGTTATAATGCTAAAAAGAGTAATTTTTTAAGGGCGCCATTATCGTCACCAACGGCGTCGCGGGTGGTGGTGGCACGAACAGGCTCGAAACACGACAGGATTAAACTATCACAATAATAAGTGAAATCCTAATAACATATAAATAAACCTTTATTACAACAAAACGTGCTATAGTTCTGCGAACTTAATATTTTATGTATCCACACAAAATTTTTGAGGTGTTAAATTAATTTTACACATCATTTATTTTTTTCTAGATTTAAGAAACTTATTTTGTTGTATAAACTTTTAATAAAAATATATATTTTTTGTGTAAACTTTGCCGAGTATCGAAATAAAATTTCTTAAGCATTCTAAAAAACATCAGATAATAATTTTTATTTTTTCTTATTCTCGTAAATAAAACACCAATTAATAATTATAATTATATAATACAACTCATATCTACGATACACAAAGTTTATACCATGCTGTAGGGGTACACGCGTAAGTTATTAAGATATATTTAAGCTGAGATGCGCCAAAGCTCCAAGTTTAAACTGGCTGGGAGATTTCGCTTGCCAAGTCAGGATGCAACGCGAATCGACTTAACGTCACTCTATAAAATATAAGAGGTACAGCAACTAATGATATAACTGATAAAAATATTGTAGAAAGCAGATGAATTTTTCATTAAAATAAATTTAATTACTAGCTGATTGAGGGGTTAGATGTCTCCGAAATTGACGTGCATGTATGAAGACAGTTAAGAATGTAGAAGAAGCGCGGCAGGTCTGTAGGGATCAAGATATTTGGCCGTAGGTCCTATCTGCCTACCCCGTCAGGGACCTAGCTTGACCACATAATAATGATAGTAAATCACTTACAAGTTTTATAATACATCACTAACTAGTCTGATTTTAAATCATTGAATAATTCAATTACAATTCAATGATTAGTCTCGTTGTAAATCATTGAGCAGCTTAATTATATTATAAAACACGAATTTGTTTGATTGTAAATCACTGAGTACTTTGATTTTTAAATGGTTAATTAATATCGTCTACTAACAGCCACGACTTTCTTTCAATTGCATTATTGATTTTTAAATGTATTCTATAAGTCCTGTCTTAGTTTTTTAACCTACGTCCGAATAGTTGTTGTTGATGTATTTCCAAAGTATTTTTTTTTTATTTCTTGACTTGAATCGACTTTTGTCAAATATTCTAAAGAATACTTTATTATCTCACCCATTGAATAGTTTTCCTAAATATTACAAACAAACCGCTAATATTTCGTCAATTGAATCGACTTTTTTAGTTGTTCTAAAGAAATCGCTATTCCTTCATCACTTCCATGTGGTTAACTTTTTAAAATAGATCACATAGGTACGTACCTACAACTTGAAATATCTTAGCACAATTTTATAAAAGGTACCAAATAAATATCTTAAATTACTAACATGATTATAAAAGTGTCATATTATAAAAGGAAATATACAAATGATTGTAATTCCCTTTTACTTAGAACACAATTGTTTTTACAGCCGCCGTAGTCTTCCGCCCACGAAGGCTTCGGAGGTTCAAACATAAAACTGTATGATCACGTTGAACCATCTCAAGCCATGGGGGTGGTGCCACCCCGTCGTTTGCTACCGTACTCACTGGCTACGGCGAGCACAGCGCTTGGAGAATTTTAACGGAATTAGTCGCAAGTACCCGCCTGCAGGGCGCCGCAGTAAATTCACACATACCGCGCGCAAGCAGCCACCCACCTCCACGTACAATCTGCACGCCTGGTACTAACGCACGCAAATGTAAAAAGGTATTAGTATTTAACCAGCCAAACATTATATAGAGCTTGGAATCTGTATTTGTGTTTTGGCGGATTTGAACATGGTAATATACCTACGGAATTTAAATTTAAAAATTAGCAATGAAAAATATAAGATTATTAAACTTTAAATGTAAGAAGTAGTGACACCCTAACTGACCAATTTCAATGAACACGTGTACCTATAGAAAAAACGTAAAGACTAAAGTGTCAATCGCACACAATCGACTTTCGACTTTATTCGATAAAATTCAAGCCCTCCAATAGCTGATTAGAACAGCTTGTCACGCCATTTCGACAGCGTCACGTCAACCCTACAAAACGGTGGTAGGGTGCAAAAGACCCTCTTGTTAATAAAACACAAAATCGATCGCAAAGGGGTTAGAAACTCAATTATGTCATGTTCAAGGTCGGATGCGATGCATTCGCCTAAAATAAATCAATTTTCAAGTAGTTTCAACCCTTTTAATCGAATTAGCCCTGAACGTTTTCTTAATAACACTGTCAGCTTGTTAAAATCCGTTCACGTGGCAAAATGTAATCTAATGGCCAATAATATTTATTATAATGTAATCTACTTGACTGCCTCGTTGGTCGTGTTAGTTGCAAGTGCGACTGCCGATCGGGAGGTCCCGGGTTCGATTCCCGGGTCGAACACTACAAAATT
>DWDV01000327.1:0-17837 GCA_018245615.1 Mimoniades ocyalus | reverse complement strand
TCAATCAAATTTACAATATTTTTCTTGTTTCTTTAGTGCTCCCAAGAACAGTTTTTCTCACAAAAAGAAGGAAAAAAGAGAAAAAATAATAGAAACTCGAAAAAGTCACTCGAAAAAAAGAGAAAAAAGAAAAGAAATTGTAGTAGGTCTTATTTCAATGAAAACACGGTTAAAACGACACTTTGTGAAAATAAAACCTAGCTAGATCGATTTATCGTCCCCGAAACCCCCTCAATACAAAATTTCAAAAACATTGTTGGAGCCGTTTCCAAGATCTTTGATATTGATATATGTACATATGTAGGTATATACATTTTAATTAAAATTAAATAAAAAATAAGGATGAGAGTCGAGTGCTGAAATGCACTCCCACCCCTCTCACTCCTCGGTAATTCCAGGTGGAGGCACTTAAGATCGCCACAAAACTCGGTGAAGCTGTGAAGGCCATTGGGGTCAACAGAATACTGACAATTAGAAAAAAAATGTACATTTGTAAATAAAAACAGACTATGTTCAAGACATAGAAAAATAATACTCTTTGTGTACAAAATGATTATGGTAATTAACAGAATGTTAATTAGCACTGCTTACAACACAAATGCGATTCAACTTTAGAACCTTATACTTCAATGAAGTCTGAAGTATATTTACCTACCTTTCATATAAAATATTTTTGGGGATTGGGAGTGTTGTACATTCCTCTGACTACCTCTTCGGGGATTAAACGTGTGATGTTACATAATAGTTTATAATTACTTTACTGGCCTTATTAGCATATTTACAGGAAATATAGATATGTAATTAAACAAAATTCTCATGCAATTTAATTTATGTACGTGGAAAAGATTACTAAAAAATTGAGCAAATAATACATACATACCAAATACTCTACATTCATCACTCTCTTATCATTGAGTACTCGACACATCATTGAGTAAATAAAAAGTTCTTTAATACCTAATGAATAAACTTTAATTCTTTTGGATAAGATACAGCACAGTTTCACAAATATACCAGGAATCCTAAAACAACAGAGTTACGAAGAACACCTAAAGATGCTAGCCTGATTTAAGCCTGAGCCATAAGCAAAAATCCTAAAGGATCATAGGGACTGTGGAGATCTGATTGAATCATGTAAGATCCTAACTCTACATTCAACATTCAAGGCTTTATCAACACAACATCTTCACACAACAAAAATTTCCATCTAAGAGGCCATTCTTTGAATCTGTGTACCAGTTTCTCAAACAATAATTCACAAAAGCACTTCCTGAGTAATCAAGTGGTCAGAGTGTGGAATAAACCCCCAGAACATGTGATTACAGCTGAAAACATAAACTATAAGATATAAAAATCCAATAATAAATGATCAGGGGTTATGAACCCAAGGCCTCTTAATTGACAGTCACACTTGCAATCACTTGATAAACAAGGGAGTTGAAGGAGGAGAATATTGTAAGAGCAATATAATAAAATCTCTAATTATGTCCAGCAGCAGACAGGAATTGTTAGTCAAGTTATAAAATATAGTAAGTTTTTAAACGATAACATATAAAGTACTAGTTTTTCATGAACATTATGAAACATTGCAAGACACAGTTAACTTATTACCTGTAGGTATTATTACCTGTCTTTCCTATAAAAGTAATAAATATGATACATTTTGATATTACAAGTACTTATTTTTACCATCAGTATAAACTGTTTTCCTTGGTAGTCGCATAGTAATACTTACATTGTAAGCCATCCTTTGAGATTGTCCGCAAGGTCTGGAAATAGAACTTGATTAAAAAAAACATTGTTTAAATCGTACTTACATTTTACAGCGAAATTAACAATTTGGCTGATATTTCAATTCTAATTTTTGTTTCATTTGCAAGTAGATAATGTTACCTTTTTCTATAAATGTAATTGTAAATATATATTTTATTGACAATTACAAGTTTTGTTTAATCCACTTTCAAATTAACTCATCCCTAACCAGACAACAATGACAACTGACGACGTCAGTCTGACATGACAATGACATTGGATACATTATTAATTTTTCTCAAAGGCAAAAAGGTAAGTAACTCCCTGGGATATTAATTATAACAATTTTTTTGGAATGATCTAAGTATCGAACAAATTACGCAAGGCAATGTAATTACAAATTTAGCACAACATAACATTTGAACATTACAACACACACTAATTGAAGTAATTTTCATTTGCAGACTAATGTGGTTCGTAATGTATTTTATCGGCCGCGATCTTTTTTTATACTAGTAAAGACCTAAAATATTGTATCCATAATCGAAAATCAGCTGATTTTAAAATGTACAAACAATGATTATTCATAGATAAAAATTTGTCTTGGATATTTCTAAATTATCTGATATACATTAGCATATCAGGTATACTTTAATGTACTATTGTATTATTGATTTAATTACAAAATCAATAGTTCGGGTCGGGTACAGGTTATTTATATTATAATCATTTAAATAACAAAGCCACTACATTGTGTTTCAATCTGCAATTTAAGTATTTAGTTTATATTATAATCATTTAAGTAACAAAAACACTACATTGTCTTTGAAACTGCAATTTAAGTATTTAGATGTTAATACACATAGAAAGTTATACGATTAAAGCTAGATATTACTCATTTGGTAGTACCTTATTCTTACAAAAAAAATTGGGTCAAGGCAAAACAAAGAGAAAACATCAATATTAATCTAGGTCAGAAAGTGCTTAAGCATTTCACTGATTACTACATGTATTTGAACTACTAAACTTGAATAATATAACATAACATCCTTACTCGTTTTTTTTTCTTCTTAAAGTACACATAGTTTGTTCCTTGTTTGCTTTAAGGCCTCTATTCATGAATACAGTTTTTGTTTATGAACTAAGCTGTCACGTCACGTCAAACACGTCAAAGCAAAGCGTTCGTTCATCGTCATACAAAAGGAAGAGTGCAGAGTGTATTTTATTCCTATTGATATTTTTGATCTTTATTACAAAGTTTAGTTATTATTGGTTTATCAAAATCTGTGAACATCAGTAATTTGTTTTCAAAGAATTTTGTTTTGTGAAAACAATGGAATCATACGAAAGCGTCTTACTTGTAAAAAATGAAGTGTTCGTTTTCAAAATACCCCCGAGAACTACCAATAGAGGATATAGGTAGATAGTAGGTATTAGTATATGATTAATTTTTCGTTTAGAATGTGATTGTAACATTTGTTGTATTGTAGAGCCGCTGATTGGAATTTACAAGAGCCGCAGTGGACGGGGCGTATGCGTTTAGTTTCGAAAGGGGAGGATCTGATAATGAAGTTAGAGGACAAATCGACTGGTGAACTGTTTGCCAAATGTCCGATTGATAAATATCCAGGAGTGGCGCTTGAGGCTGTGACAGACAGTTCAAGATACTTTGTGGTCAGGATACAAGATGATAATGGTAAGCATATTTATAAAGGAACACTTATCTACTTTTTAAAACTTATAATGATAACTAGCATTTGCCCGCGGTTACGTGTGCGCAAAAGTCGATAGTATTATACATTTCAATAGGTCCTGTGTTTTTTCCTAATTAAGCGCAAAAATCTGAAGTTTCATGTGTCTGACATTTCTAATAATTTATTTTCATTCAATTTTTTAAATGTCTATTTTATATCCTCAGGGGTAGAATTTCCGAAACTATGTTTTTAATGCTCCCTTATGACATTTAAGAAACATTGGTGTTAAATTTCATAGTTCAAGCCGAGTCATTTTGACTGTCTGTTGATCAATCCGTCTGTCAGTTTCTCGTTTTATAAATAAGATTAGGGCATACTCTCTGACTTTTTTCATACCTCCAATATAACCAGAATTGTTTTTTATAAACTAATTGTGTAAATGTAAAAATTTGATAGAATCTTTCAATCCCTATTTTACCCTCTTAGTAAAAGTATTTCCCTAAAGCAATAAACACAATCACATATTTATAGGCAATTGATGATTTATAATTTTACATAAATTTTTCTTGTTTTGTTAAGATAGTAAAATTTCTGTTATCTATCAAAATTGCAACTGTTTAAAGAGATAAATAGTTAATATTGAATTAACTCTTTATAGGGAGAACTGCTTACATAGGTGTTGGCTTTGGAGACAGATCTGATTCTTTTGACCTGAATGTGGCTTTACAAGATCATTTCAAATGGTTGCGAAAAGAACAGGAGGGGGACTCAGGAAATCAACAACAATTAGACCTTGGATTCAAGGATGGTGAAACCATCAAGATCAATATGAAAATTACAGTAAGTAATGTAACATCAAACCTGTAATCCCTGAAGAGGTAGGCAGAGGAATTTAGAACACTCCTACATTTCAACATTTGTGTTAACATCCCAGCATGGAATAGCTGGTGAGCCTATTGCCATATACCAGGCTCATGTTCAGACTCCAAGCCTCCTGCTTGGCAGTCAGACTTGAAACCAACACAACCAATGAGGCAGCCCACTACTGTACTACCCATAGTGCAGTAGTAGCAGAAGTACAGTAGATTTTTATAAAAATAAAAAATGAACTTATTTCTCCTATAAGCTCATAAGTACTCATGAATGCTCATGTTAATGATTCATACATTTGCCATAGACAATGAATGATAACAAAATTACATATTTACATACATACATGATGTTACTTGGGACACCAATTTTATATTAATTAAGGAACTTCTAAGAGATAAAAGAATTTTAGGGAATGAATACCTAACATGATAAATAACATATGTGTTATCAGTGACTAAAATAAAATTATTAATTAAATGATTATGTTATATGTTGTGAAAGGCCTATATCAAGTACGGAATGGTAAAGGCTGATGTGATGATGATGATGATGTTGTTACATGAAAACATGTATTTGTATGTATTTTATTGCTCTGTACAGCTATCATACTTTTCTTTCATTTCTCACAAGTCATTAACTTATACTGCTCTACTGTAAATTGCAAGATATATAGATCAATGAGTTGACACTCATTTGTATAAAATTTATTTAACCATGAAGATTTCCTATTTGGTTCACACCACTGTTGTGTAAGTTTACAACTGGCATGAATTGCTTCTCCTAGGTCACTTTTAGGTAGGTGTATAAGTCATCAGTTGCAGATGTGTATTAAATGTACGATGCAGGATTTGAAGATGCAAGTTAAATAAATATGAATAAATCAGAATCAGGTGTTTGTTGTTGGAGGCAATGTCAAAGTTCTACGAATATTAGGTTTCAAATTGTACACATATAACTATTGCAGGTGTAACTGCCATACTATAATGTTATACTAATAGAAAAAAGATAGAATTCAATTAAATAATTTTGTTTTCATATTTTTTTTAGAAAAAAGATGGTAGTGAAGCTAGCCGTCCACGGCGAGCTGCTGGTCTCGGTGCTGGTGGTGGCTTGTTGCCTCCTCCACCAGGTGGTTCGAAGCTACCCCCTCCACCCTCCCCTCAGCATGCTCCATCTCCATCCACTGCAAATGCATCTGGCAGCTCTGAGTGGGGCGAGTTTAACTCTGCAAGGTAACTGATGTTTGCTACTATGATTCATGTAATACCTTTATAATATGATTCTTGATGCTAATATGATTCATATAATAGGTTTACCTTATAGCACATCCAAGGGTATTAATTAACTTTACAGTGAGTAACCAGTATTACTGCTACAAAAAATCTGTAATTTGTGTTATATTATGGATTTGACTGCCTAACTAACATAGGTTATGTTGGTTGCAAATGTGACTGCCAATTGAGAGGTCCTGGGTCCAAATTTAATTTTTTAAATCTAGATTTTTTAGTAGTGGCTCTGACTCTGGATATGTGCCTGGTGTACAGCAATAGGCTTCCCCTCTATTCCATAATGGGATGTACATGTATCTGGTGAAATGTGAGAGTGTGCTACACTCCTCTGCTTTCCTTGACGGGTATTGCAGGTGTGATGTTATCTTTTATGGGTTTTAGTCAGGACAACTGATGCTTATAATGTAGTATAAAATTAGTCCAATTAGATTGACTGGTGGTCTAGTGGTTACTGAACCTGGCTATCATGCTGAGGGTTGTGGCTTGGCAAATTTTCAGGTGTGTGGTTGCCATAATACAAACTCTGTTCAAGTTTAATTTGGAATAAGATGAGTTGATGCAAAGTTAAGTTAGATAAATAAGAAATAAGAATAAAATAAGAGAGAAAAAGACATCAATAAAATACCAACCAACCGTCTTACGAACATTTATTTCTGTAAATATATGTATAGTATTCTGTTTATGTCAATCATCCCTTAAGATCTGTAACCTTGTATTATATGGGAAATACGAACCTAAAACACTGCTCATTCTATGATTATACTAAGCAAATTGTCTGCTACCTTTACCACCACTCAACTATAAACAAAAGGCATTACATGGAAACCATAACGTCATCAAATGTAGGGTCCTATAGCTGCACATTAGAATAATGTAACATCCTGTCTCTATTTCACTGAAGTGGAAGGCAGGGAAGTGTAGGGCATTGCCATGTTTCACCAGTTACATTTATGGTCTACCATGGAGTATAAGGTGACTCTACTGCCACAAATCCAGCACCGGGCACAAATTGAGACTCTAAGCAGTCTAAGCTATTAGGAAGAATTTCAAGTAAGCAGAAACTCAATAGTAGCCTACCCATGGATCACACCTAAGATTTCTCACTCAATGGTCGCACTTGTAACTACTTGGCTACTGTGGCAGTCAAATAATTGTGTTTATTCAGTCACATGATTTTCATTACAATTATTTTAATTATTTCTTGTGTTCCAATGTCATGTATGATGTCTCTCATAAAATATATATGTTAATAAAATTAATTTTTATTTTCAGTGCACAGAGTCAAAAGCCGACGACACCGGCTAATCAACAAAACTGGGTTCAGTTTTAAAATATCGTTGAAGAAGAATGCACGAACCCGCTGTGGTGTCTGCAGAGTAATTCTGCAACAATACTTACAAACACTTAATTTCTTTGAAAAAATTCCATTTATTGAATCACAAGGTTTCATGTAGCTTGAATTTAAAATAGTACCCGCTGTTTATTATTACAAAAAATTACTTAATTATTGTAGTGTCTACTATGCTATCCAGATAAAATTATTACAAAGATGTGTTTGGTAAAACTCTGTACATTGTATAGTAAAAAAAAGTTAGTTAAGATTCAGTACTTACATATATGATGTTTTGATTGTTACAGCAATTTGTTAATGTTTTGTAGTTACAAATCTAGTTTGCAATTTATCTGTTGCCTAATGCGGTCTGTAATTTGCCCGTGAATCGGGATTTTAAAATACTTCACCATGAATAGCTTTGGGGTAGTTGCGGAAATGATCAGTGCCCAGCAGTGGCAATTAATGAATCCACTCATTACAGTAGGTCGCCATATTATTAGACACACACACATTTTTTTGTATTTTGAACTCTGAGTCATTTTTTGTATTATATATTTTTTTTACATTTATAATGTATTTTATATAAAACATTGTATGTTTGAGAAACTAAAACTATAACTACATATTAAACAAATATTTATTTAACTTAAAAAAAGAATATTCATGAGACAAAGTGTTTACTCTTATATTTTAATACTTAATAATGCCACATCTCATTGATTGACACTCATATCAGAGAATGGCATCACAACCCAAAACTCAAAGAAAATGCAGAAGTCTGCATAGAATGTATGCCTCGATGAGTAGCATGTCTAAACGCTACAAAAGGTGGAGTTAGTAAATATTAAAATATAAGAGTAAAGTTTTTGTCCCTTGAAAATTCTTTTTTTCTAATTAAATAAATATTTATTTATTATCTAATTGTTGTTTTAGTTTCTCAAACATACACTGTTTCATATACAAATACATTATTAATATAAGAATGAATATAGTACAAAAAATAACTCTGAGTTTAAAATACAAAAAAATGTGTGCACATTGTAATTTGGCCATTACTGTATGCTGTAGTTAAATAAAACTAACAAATTAATAAGTCAAATCACATACTTTTGTACAAGCGGGTACTGTTAAGCACATGTTCAAGTCTTCAGATACAATGTAGTTTAATGTTATTAATCTTAGGTATCTGTATATGTCGTAACATTTATTATAATTATATTATATTTATAGAGTTAGTTACGTAGACTGTTTTTGGCTCTATATATCGTATTGATATATAATATGTTGTTGATAATACCATGCATGTCTTAGACAAGTTTTGTGTAAATATGTTCACAATGTGATCGCTTAGATATGTACAAATGTTTAAACATATTCTTGTTAAAAGATCAGTTTTGCCATAGTGTTTGTGAACTGTACAAAATGTAATAAAACTGATATATAGCCGCGAATACAAATTTTGTTGTTTTATAACAAATATTTTCTTAGCCATTACTAAAATATATTATGAATACACAAAGTTTCGAAACAAAAATGTTTGTCCATAATTATAATACCCCGCAATAGTAATTAAGTAAAGATTCGATGAAAATTTAAATGTGACATCATTATATTATGTTTTTTAGTGATTACCTCTTTGATCCTTCAATAATTGACTTTTATTTACCCAAAATTGTCGATTTTATGTTAGGCTGTTTGTAAATCGAAAACAAATAAAAATAAACATTTTCGACATAGGTAATCTCTATTTAACTTTATGCATTTCCTCCACCTGCTAATCAAATCTATTGTGATTTCAACTAAAAGATTCTTTAAGAATTGTTAACGTTTTACGTTAAGAATTTCGAAATAAAAATTCACTGTCGTTTTTAACTTATTTATTGTAATTCACATATTTGGCCTCCAATGTGTTTTGGAGTTGGTAGTGGCTGTAGATGGAGTGACAATTTGCGAAATTGTTCTTGCTTCTGAGTGGTTGCATGCGTTATTGTTGATTGATAGGTGCTGAATTCTATCCTTGATGCAATGGCGTAACGCGAGTTTCAGCCGCCCGGGGCGGGAGAAAATGTTGCCGCCCCCTTAAAAGTTCCTTCTGAGGATGTCGACGAGTCAAAAAAAGGTCTCCTGAGAATCGTAGCGAGCAAAAAATAAAAAAGGTTTCCTGATAATCTCGGCTACTGCCTTGATGGGTTTGTGCGGAGTCTGGCTTTGGGCCTGGTGTGTATAGATTCGCCGTTATATGCTAACGGGATATACCCGTAGATTAGGCACGATTATCTATCTAATATTGCAACGACTAATGTTTGACTGTAGTGTCAAGTTACTGTAATCTTACGAACAAACCTACTCTTCGGAGATTACAGGTCTGATGTTGCGTAATATTCATAGGATAATAATCATAATATAATAATCATGCGTAATATTTTGTACTTTCCATATCGAAAGTACAAAAGCTCACTTTTTGAGAGTATATTAGTCTACGATTCCTATTTTACCAGCATTTCAGATGGCGTAAGAAACGGCACCAATAAGATTGTATTCTACATTTTGCATTTCTTTAAACGTTATCAATGCAACGTAAAAGCACACCGACACGATGAGCTCGAGCTAGACTGCGTCTTGCTGTAAGTATACATATGACCTGATTAACCCTGACAAGTAACAATATATACAAACACCTCTGCCTTTATTTTATAACTGGGACAATATTCTAAAAAGACCCGCGAACTCTTGGCGGGAGAACAGTCCGGGTAATGTGGGATTTGTATATTTTTTAAAGGAATGGGATTTGTATATTTTAAAAAAAAATATAAGGAACTTGTATATTTTTTAAAGTTCATAACGCTTAAATTCCAATTTTTGATTATTATGTTTTTAGATTATATGCCTTTACAGTTTTAATAAGCCATTTACGTGTGCTTTAAAAAACGGAACGTCAAGCTTATAATCCCCGAAGAGGTAGGCAGAAAAGTGTAGTAGACTCGCACGTTTTCCCGGTTACGTATACCTACAAGTTTTTTAAATTACTACAAGTTTTTTAAATGTAACGTTGAGGGATATGAATTATTTAAGATGGATATGAATGATGTAACTATAAGTCTAGTGTAACTATAAGTCATTAAACAAATGTTAGAACCATCCGATACTTAGCAGCGCCATCTTTTGACAAACCTTGTTATTAACAATAGCCTATGTGTTGTTTCTACAAGTCATAGTTTTTCTGTATAATAAATAGCATCTAAATTCGTTTAGTCGTTTCAGCATGAAAGAGTAACAAATACACGTTCTGTCGCATTTATAACAGTAGTTGATTGTAAGAGTTTTATTACTTAAACAGCATTTGCCTTATGTTTTTTGTGCTGATGAAGACATTTCTTTATGGGAGTCAAAATTTCTTGTTTGTTGAGGGGTTGCAAGCGTTATTACTGATCGTGAGGTTCTGGGTTCAAATTCTAGTTGGGCACTGTTAGATTGTCCAAACTTAGAGTCTTGATTTGTGCCTGGTGGATGGCAAACAGCTCACCACCTATTCCATGATGGGACGGTAAAGTAACTAGTGAAACAACGTGGGAGTGTATTGTACTCCTCTGCCTATCTCTTGGTGGTTTACGGACGTGACGTTACATATTACGTGTACCTACATGTAATATTTAGTTTTGGTAGGCGGCCGCAAGTCCGAACATTAGCTTCTGTGCATTATAAACTGAAATCCAACAAATCATGCTGTCTGTCTAAGAGGAGAACCATATTTATCTCAACAATGATAAAGTGATTGATGATCACATTGTGTTCCCAGTATTTAATACATTTTTCAATTAGATCTCGACGTTTCAAACGCAGGTTTCCAATTACTGAAGTAGTTACAAGTACCGTAGACTGTCCGGCTTGAAGTTCGAACATGTATGGTGTGGTAGCGTGGCGAGAACTAAGTACATCTCGGCGGTCAGGGAACGAGAATTTACTAATTGTTTTTGCAAAAAGGTACGTTTAAAAAACTTGCTAAGATTTTATTATAAAGTGCATAAAATGCATGCTAGAATATTTTTTGTATTATTTATGTCCATAATGTAGGAGCTTAAGATATTTCAATTAAAAGTTATTATGAAAATCAATTAAAATGTTTATTCATATCAGAAAATTTAATTTCTAACTTGTAAATCGTCGAAAAGTTTAAAACTCTTTCAATTGCCGCTAATGCCGTAATGCTCGTTCACAGATTATGAAGGGTCTTTCACTTTTGTTCTTCGCAATAATGAAAATGGGACCATTGTTTTGTTACTTATGTTACGCAATATTACGTTGCGAACCAACTTTTGCTCATAAAGTACCAACGTTGTATCTTCAAGGTAGATAATTGTGTTATAATACCTAAGAGATAACACAAGGTTATGATACCTACATAAAATGTACAAAAAACTTATCTACAGTAAAGCGTTCTATATGGAAAATAAAATATAACTATAAATGTCGTATATTGTACACATTTCGGGTCAGACGCGTTACGACGATTGTGCAGAGCTTTTACCTAAATGAAAACTCGAATGTCGATCAAATGGCAAAATAAAACATGCGGAGCTCAATTACTTGGAGATTCGATAGAACCTGCCCATACATTTTTAGGCTTTAATTCGATACGGCTTATCATGTTTGAATTTCTCTTTTTTTATACACATACATTTTATAAAATAAAACATATCTTTAAATGTATATTCTACGTTACTACGTTGTATAAATAGCAAAATTTATACAACGTTAACACCAAATACTAAAAATTGCTTTTAAGTAGATATCAGTACCGAACCTTGATACCAAGTTACATAACTGGTAGGTACTATTCAGGAAAACTATTCTTACTGTAAGTCCCTCGATGATTTGTCAAGTAAATAATGCTATCATTGTCAGCGAGTCATTAGTGGCTCTGACTGCTGAGCGGAGATTCATGGGTTCGATTTTCAATCGGGACAAGTATTTGGGAGATGAGCATAATTATGTGTATGTATATAGATATTTATTTGGGTGATAAATTATACATATAAGGTGATAAGTATATAGAAATAAAAACCGTAACGTCTGTAATTCTTTGACGCGAGGGTTGATAGGACGGAATCTTATGTATAACTTTCTGTTTTCACCAGATAAAGGCATAGGTATGTATCAGATAGGTGACTTTTCAGATAAATACTTTGCAAGGCCGTTTACGAATATCGTATTGATGTAAGTAATGCAGATAGAAATAAGATATTTGAAAGATATACTTTTTACTTTTCTGTTTCTTCATTTCTAAAATATTACAGACATTTTAATTTTTGACTGCCTCGTTGGTCGTGTTGGTTGCAAGAGCGACTGCCGATCGGGAGGTCCTGGGTTCAAATTCCGGGTCGGGCACTATAAGATTTTGTTAATTTAGATTTTCTAGTAGTGGCTCGGAGTCGGAATGTGTACCCGGTGTATGGCAATATGATTACCACCTATTCCATAGTGGGACATAAACGTAACTGGTGAAACGTAGGAGTGTCCTACATTCCCCTGCCTACCTCTTGGAGGATTACTGGCGTGATGTTACATTTATTTTTATTTTGTACCGTGAAACATTGCAAGTAGTTAAATCGTTGAAACGGTGACAGAGGTAATACAATTCAATAATTTAATACGACATAGAACTTCCATTAAGGAGGAGTTGGGAAACAGGGTGTACAATTGCTTTACGCATTTTAATAGTTGCCCTTAGAGTTTGTCACGGGACTCTGTTGTTGCTATGCAAATATTTGCTGACTAATATTCGCAAAGTGACTTTAACTGAATAATTGTTTTGTCATGCTAAATTAGCCGCTTAATGAAAAGCGGGTCATAATTGAATGTTTTTCAAACGGTTGTGGTGCTAGATCGCAAGCGGCCTGTACAGTTACGTAACGCCAATGAAGTCGACAATTTCAACTAATTTTTGTTCTACAAAAAACTTCTTAAATATTCTCTGTTGGTTATGTTCATATTCTTCCACATGGAATTGTTACTAACATTTAAGAAATAATGTAATTCCTTAGTATATTAGGTCTTCATTGGCTGAAATAAAAATGTTATTTTTCTTATAAATAGATTACGTCCGTAAAATGCCATAAAAATCTTTAGGTACTTGGCTACTTAATTTCGTACAGATTAGTGCATTAACGAACAGTACTGGTCAGTAGCGGTATTTCCTGCCTTGGTGTACTCGTACCTAAAAACAGCTGACTCTTGAAATTTGGAATGTATATGGGTCTTGGAAAACTAGCCATATTGCATAAGATGTTAGTTTTAATCAAATCCTGTTATGCTGGTTTCTATGCAAACAATGGTGTGAGTTTTTGAATGTCCTTGGTAAGTCTACACATGGAAAGGAAACGAATAAGTCATAGATTGAAAGCTGTTTTAGGTTAGCAATAGATTAAAAAAAAAATATAAGTATTGCCCCCTGTAATTGAGAAAAAGATCACCGATATATATATATTTTACGCGAACATCTTACGCTCTGCAAGCCCTCGTCATGGAACGTGTTAGCTGTAATAGAGATTTATTAGGAACTCCGACGTCAGAATAGTTGCGTACTGACTAATAATACTCGTATAATGGCAATTGTACACAATTAACATGTTATGTGACACAAGGGAATAAGGTTAATGTGTAGGTACATAAAATGTATGACATGTGGTATGTCTGTTGCTACAAGTTTTATAACTTATGTTATTGCCATCACTGGCAATACACATAGGTACATAGTACCTACTCTATATAAAGCAAATTCTCTCCAAGCAAATTTCCTTCGCTACTTCTACGTTTATGAAACGCAAATAAGAACGTATCTCTAATTCAATTTGTTAGCTTAATTACAGGTATATCAAATATCTTCAACAGAGAGGTAATTAACAAGATAATATATAGTTTTGTACAATTGTGTCATTAATAGGTAGGCTTTATAATGCTTCCATTATTTTGATTGATACTAATTAGTGGATATGGGCACACTAAACAGAGAGCTAATAATGAAATATTGGTTTTTCTGGTAACTTTTCGTGTTTTTGTTTGCGTTATTATAGGTATTTAACCGTCTACTATATTATTTTATAATATTTTCTTGTTATGATATAAAGATACGTAACATCACGCCTGTAACCCATCAAGACGTACGCAGAGGAATGCACTATACTCCCACGTTTCACCCTTTGCGTTTACATCCCAGTATGGAATAGGTGGTGAGTGTCTTGCCATACACCGGACACCATGCCAGACTCCGAGCCACTATTACAAAATCTAAATTAGAAAAATTCAATAGTGCCCGACCTGGGATTTGAATCTGGACCAACATGACGGACGAGGCAGTCAGTAATTAAAGATGCCTTGGTTCCCGCTTATCCCGAGAGTTCTACGTGGATTACAATGTAATCTTCGTTCGCTTGGTTATTGCCACTGCGCGTAAGTAAGGTATATTTCACTTAAAGGAACCAAGGAGAAATGCCTCATCGTAACTCGTTTCCCTCATTCATTTTCTCTGTATCAAAGGGATTTTGCGTTACTTATCCCATCTCGTAATCCGGAGCTTTGGAATTGAATTGAAGATCTTCAATTATTTTCTAATGTGTTTCATTGAAATTTGTATATGACTGAATGCGCATGAAGAAGTTAGTAAAGAGGTTGTTAATTGGCATTCTGAAACTATTTTTGGAGATAACATGAGAATATATTAAAAAAAAATTTTAATAAAGTCATACTACACAAATCATTTAAACTCCACTAAATTAACATTACATTCACACATCTCACGTACACATTACTACCTTTTATACATGATTATAATTATAGAAGATTGCATCCAATGTTATACAAATACACAAAATACGTATGTCACAATTCACATACAAATTTATATTTTTTACCTATTTACATTTATTAAACATTTTATATTATCAGATTGCAACAAATTCATTAGCGCTGTATGTATTTCTTCATATAACGTATATTTATCGTCATTTCTAAGTAATTTTTTTAAAAATACTTTCCATATTATACATGTATGTTTAGATTATATTACTTATAATCGAAAGCGCATTGGTGTCTAATCTAAGCTTATTTTATCAAAACGTACGCGGTCTACGAACAAAAACTTTGCAATTTAGGCAGAATATACTTATCAACCATTACGATGTCATACTGATTACAGAAACATGGCTTATAGATGGTTTTTATAATGGCGAACTTTGTGACAGTCGTTATGACGTTTTTCGATATGATCGTAACTTAAATACGTCATCAAAGAGTCATGGTGGTGGAGTTATGATATGTATCAAGCGTGCTTTGAATGCGCAACAACGATTTGATTGGACGTGTGATGGCGTTGAATGCGTCTGGACCACTGTCACAGCGGCGGCACTCGGTGGACGCGATAAACGTAATTTACATATATGCGTAGCATACATGCCACCAGATCCTAGCCAGGCATCGCGACTTACAAATTTCACCTCCCATCTATCATCAGTCATTTCTAATAATCAAAATGATCATTTCATAATAGCGGGTGACATGAATCTAGCACACATCACATGGTCATCATATGGACCTACAGCCCTTAACTGTGTCCGTACTGACCTAAAACTATCATCAGAAAGCTTCCTAACCTTATGCAGTGTATCTGGGCTGAGTCAATATAATTATAATATAAATAAATGTAACAATATTCTGGACTTAGTATTTAGCGACACTCCAATTAATGTATCCCGATCTAGTGCTCCATTAGTTAAGGAAGATGATTATCACCCATGCTTACATTTAAATGCATCCGATATTTCTATATCTTGTTTTAGGCATAAATCATTATTGAAATATAATTTTTCCAAAGCAGATTATAAACAAATTAATATTTGCCTTTCTAGCACTGACTGGAATACGCTATTACAAGGTAATACCATAGATGAAATTGTACAAAAATTTTATTTCCGAATTCGTAAAGTAATAGACGAAAATGTTTCTAAAACATTACATCGTTGTTCAAATAATTATCCCATATGGTACTCGAAGTCATTGATACATGTAATAAGGGAGAAGCGTGTTGCGCATAAGAAATGGATTAAATACAAAAATCCACGGGATTACGATGAATTTTCTATATTACGAGCTAGGCAGAAAAAACTTCAGAAGAAATGTTATTCCTTATATCTGGAACATGTACAACTTTCTCTTAAAAATCACCCTAAGTACCTGTGGTCATACTTAAAATCACTGCGAAGTAACCACACAGGTTATCCTAATGTTCTAACGTTAGGTGATAAAGCCTTTGTGACTAACGAAGACGCCTGTATGGGCTTCAACACTTTTTTCGAAAGTGTATTCCAAAAGCCTGACGTAACTTATAATCTTCCTTTGTTGCCAGAGTCACCTGACTCAATTAATACTTTAAACATTAATGAAGAAACTGTATTGAAGTTACTAAGTTCCGTAGATATAAATAAGGGACCAGGAACCGATGAAATTCCGGCATTATTTATTAAAAATTGTGCTTCATCTCTTACGACACCACTGACAATAATTTTTTCTAAGTCAGTCAATATATTTGGAGCCTTTCCAGATATTTGGAAAGAAGCATTAGTTGTACCTATCCACAAAAGTGGATCCCGTTGCCGAATCGAAAATTATCGTCCAATTTCAAAATTAAATATCTTTAGTAAAATTTTTGAAAAAAATAATATATCAGTCATTAAGTACTGTAATTTTCAAATCAATCCCAGATGAACAACATGGTTTTATGAAAAACCGCTCAACGGTTACTAACTTAGCGATATTCACCAAATATGTTTTAACTTCTTTAGACAGTGGAGCACAGGTTGATGTTTTATATACAGATTTTGAAAAAGCGTTTGATAGGGTAGATCATGTAATTCTTCTTCATAAGTTGCATACTTTAGGGATAAGAGGTGACCTCTACAGATGGATATGTTCATATATTACGAATAGAAAACAAGCCGTAGCTTTAGGAAGTGCGCGAAGTAACTATGTTTCCATTAGTTCTGGAGTCCCACAAGGATCTATTCTAGGTCCTATGCTTTACATTGCTTATATCTACGACATTGGCAAATGTTTCATGCAATCCAAATTCATCATGTTCGCAGATGATAAAAAAATATATTTAAAAGTTAATGATATCACAGACTGCAACAAAATTCAAAGTGATTTAAATAACCTGACTGCCTACTATTTAAGAAACAAAATTTCAGTCAACACAAATAAGTGCTTTCAAATTACTTTCGGTCGCAAATCCAATCTTATTAATTATACTTACAAAATTAATAATTCACCTATTATAAAAGTTGATTCAGTACGTGATTTGGGTATACATTTAGACAATAAATTAACGTTCAATGAACATATTGATATCATTATACATAAGGCATACAAGCAGTTGGGATTCATTAAACGTGTTTGCAAATCATTCTCTAATTTATCATGCATCAAGGCTTTATACTCATGCTATGTTAGAAGCAACTTAGAATACGCTTGCAGCATTTGGTCTCCACAATACAACATTTTCATTAAAAAGCTAGAAGCCATTCAACAGAATTTCATTAATTTTTTATCTTTTAAAATCTACAAAAAATTCGATAACTATAATGAAGCATGTAAATACTTTGGTCTCGACTCACTAGAACAAAGGCGGCATCAGTATGACATCTTATTACTTCATAATTTGCTATCGGGGAAAATAGATTGCAGCGAGCTTTTATCCGGTATTAATTTATTAGTTCCAACATATCACACAAGACATACACCTCTATTTCATGTCCCGCTATCAAGAACTAATTATGCAAAACATTCTGTACTAAATCGAGCCGCCCGCAGTTACAATATTAATTACTCAAGCTTAGACATTTTCTA
>DWDV01000326.1:0-17850 GCA_018245615.1 Mimoniades ocyalus | reverse complement strand
TCGTGGGACTTAAAAGTAACTGGTGAAACGTGGGAGTGTTCTACATTCCTCTGTCTACCTCTTCGGGGATGACAGGCGTGATATTACGTTAACGTCTATAGTAAACAATCAACTAAAACCAGTTCTATAGATTTGCGTGATAAAGAAAAATACACACAGACAATTAGAAAACGAATGAGCTATTTCAAAATATCTTTTCTTTCAATATGCTACTGCTTTATTATACAAATACATACACTCGTAATGTTCAGAGCCATTTAGTAAAATCTATTCTTCTGAGTGGCAGTGCTGGATCTTGTGGAGTTTTTTAATACAAATATACCTATACATTATTCTGTTTAGACACCAAATTATATAATAATGACAGGAAAAGTTACTTCAACGCAGAGTATTGAGTGCCATTGACACCTTGATACATCGTGTCTCAAAATCGCTAGGACCGCATTAATTATTCGAGGAGTGAGTGCCCAAATTCGTTGAATCCCGTAATTGAAGCGTTCTTGACCTTGTAGAAGTGGTTTAAAACAGTCTCATCTCATTCCTTTTGGTATTGACGAGGCACTCGCTCCGGCCTTCTGCAGAAGAGCGGCCCCGCCGTGAGGGTGCTTGGCTCAGACAAACGATCAAGGCCAGCCCAATATCCGCTTGGGCGAATACGGTTTTTTAATGTTAAGGAATGAACATGGTCGAAGACACCGGTGATTTACAATCAGTCTATTTAGAATTATTGATCTATTGTAATAAATATTTTGTCGTTGGCTTCTTGTTGCTAAAAATATTAAAGTCATTTGGGCTTTGAAGGTTGTGCGTTTGATGGATTGTTGTGATTTTTATTAGAATAGAGAATACTTTGTGTAAATTTAAGCATGGATAAGATATAAACTGGCCAGCTAAGGTAATGTGAGTGTTCAAATGAAAGTTTTTCATTCCAAATGGAATAAGCTATTTGTTTCTGGGTTATTCGATCCTTTTTTTTCTAAATCGTTTTTGCTTTACATTTATTCAAAAAACATTTCGCACACATTAAATATTGTTTTAATCTGTATTATCTCAATATCAAAATTGCAGTTCACCACGATCATTCATGTCATCAGAGTAATCATTTTAATTCATGGTGGATATATTTACAATCCGTACGCCCAGCGCGGGGATTGTGGACCCAGCAGTGGACCGAGACAGGCTGATAACGGTGCATATATGTATTTATATTTCATTTACAATACGCTTCAATTATGTGTTAGATTTTTGTAAAAGTATGAAATTAAGCTTAATTGAGTTCTACTTTTTTCAATGGTCCAATATGGTACCAAAATGTGGCAGTCTGATTATAGCAACCCTTACGACGACAAGGTTTACTAAAATTACAGCGACAAGATATCGTCGGCGCTGAGTTCGTGACACATTTTTATATGTTTTTGCCTGAATGTACATGAATATGAGCGCCTAGCGGAATGAGATTTACGTACATTCATACTTCATTCTCTTTGTACTTCTTCTTATTATAAAAAAAATATCTCCCGACCATTTTATCGTTCCACTGTTGGAACATGGGTCTCCTCTCACAATGAGAGGGTTAAGGCCATAGTCTGCCACGCTGGCCAAGTGCGGGTTGGCGGACTTCACACTCCTTAGAGAATATTTTTTGTGCAGAATATTTAGAATATTTAGAATGTGCAGGTTTTCCTTTATCGTTATAGCAAGTGATATTTAAACTTAAAACGCACATTTATAACGAAGTGCGCGCTAGGATTTGAACCCGGCCTCGCGGAATGAGAGGTCGAATTTCAAACCGCTGCTATCACTGCTTTTTTTCAATTATGTTTAACAGTGAAATATTTTTCAAGTTAAAGCTATTATTATTCAAACGTTAAATCTTTTATTTAAAATAAATGATAATTTCCTATTTAATAGTCGTATCTAACAACAGTCATTAGATGCTCAATGGAAGTTTTGTAAAAACCTACCCATTGTTTCAACTTGTCTGACATCAAACAATACCTATGTAGTTAGATCGACGTTTAATGAGAGGAGACGGCATTGTTATAAAAAAAAATCACTATCTTAAAGTATCTTAACAAAGTATTATCGACAACAAGGAATTATTGAGTTTTACAATTAACATACTATGCGATTACGGGACTCGATTCATTGTGTTCTCGCGAGATAATCTTGCTACAACTAGAAAGTAACGAAACACTAGTTAACACTTCACAATAGACATTCTAGCCAATACTTGCAATAGCCACTCAAGCTGCGTTGCGCAAGCCTCCACATCTCCGTATGTTATCAAACGAACGTGTGTGCCTTGTACCTCCCATGACACACTTACGTAACGCCAGCCTGCGCGCGCGCTTAGCTAATCTACGCGAAACGTCACCTACCTTTTAGGAATCATTATCATTATATCATCACGCCAGGACCCCCACAGGGCAGGCAGGGAGCACTGTTACAGACTTTAAGTGTTTCTACGTGAAGCACTGGATTAAGCACACGCACGCCGGCAACAGACTTCCGACTCTCGGCCGGTAATGTCTATCTATTTGAAATACCTTTTTTGTTAACCGAAGTACTCGTAAAACCTCGTGAAACGTGGGAGTGTACAACACTATACCTATCTCTTCCGGGATTACAGGCATGATGTTACCGAATAAATTACAAAATGTATCGATAAGTTTCGATATTATATTGATGTGCAATAATTTTTAGTGCTTTCAACTTCTGCTTATGGAGAAAGAGCGAAAAGTAAAGAATCTACTTAATTCATTATGTACATAAATATGTATGTATGGGATGCAATCGCAATCTAATGATTAATTAATATCTCATAAATTCAAGCATTAGGTACCTACATGGTTATATATGAATCCACTTAGCTTACGTATGTTCTTGGGAGGGCCCGATTAGCACGTGTGTAAACTCTTACGAAACATTTAACAGTAAAAAAGCGTTAGGTAACTCCTATCTAAACACCATTGTTTTCATTAGTTTTGCATACATTTAACCGTCCACTATAAAGGATTCAAGTATTGTCTGTACACAATCACTATTGTTTAAGATGTTTCTCTAGGTTTTAGCCGCGGTACAGCCACACGTGTTCGCGAGCGCATGTGTTTATAACTCGCAGATGTCAACTTGGCACCTCACTGTGATGACGTAACAGCGGAGTCAGACGGCAGGAGGGAAAGTGCATTCCTCACTAGTAGCAAGCTGATATCTGCGTGTTGTTCATGTGTCACACAGTATCCACTCGCAACACTTACATACGTATCGGCCGCTCCAAGGACCCATGCATGCACCTGTCCATTATATCATTGTTGTTTCAATAGGCGCGCGCCGATGTACTTGTAGGTAAGGTATTGTTAGCGGTCGAACCTGCAGCCAGCGTCCTGCGCCGGCCGCGACGCGCTTCACATACATTACGAAGCTGCAGCTGCTCTCTGTGGCCCGATAGCTTCTGTTACCGATCACTGCTTTGGAAAGTATTTGTGCACTAAAAGAACAAGCGTAGGTGCTTCTAACATATTACATGTGGTGTTATATAATATGTACGTACTTTTTTGTGTACATAATTTTCGCTCATTTTAGTTCAAGCAGACACAGAATAAACAAGTATCTGGCTTACGATAAAATATTAGGTATATCCATATTATTACTTATTGTAATTAGGCATGTTATTTATTATTATTATTAATGGGGAAGGAGTACAGAGTGCCAAATATCTCTCCGCCTACAGATCACGGACGCTCGTTCCGTACACCTCTAACTCCCCCATCGGTCAGAGCTTGACCTGTCGGGCCAGGTTAGGTTGATACTTCTTACTTCCTGTATTAGTATTTGTTTGTTATATCACGCGGTTAAAACTCCTTGCTGACCCTAGCAGTGATGGATTTTTATATAGAACCGTAACTGTATCTAGTGTGACACGTCTTACCTCAACGAGCCACACTACTTTCAGGCAGTTCGAACACGTGGGTCACCAATACAACAGTTATACGAATAAATGAATTGTTTCTGTGTATTGCAAATTTAACAAGAGAATATTGTGGTTAATGGTATGTTCCAGTGATATTCAACATTTAAACGCACATTAGTCACGTGGAACCAGTAATAGTGTTACATCCATTACAGTGAGTCACAGTAGGCTTCTAAATTTCGATGTCCATTTGTGAGCCAATGACTAACGTGTTCAATACGTGGCAGAACTCTGTGCTGAGATAGTCCGCAAGTCACTCGCGGTGGGACCACACAACTACGTGGAGGTACATATAAATATGACTCATTGTATGCACGTACACAATTTGTATGTCCTTGTGTCACCTGGCTACTACATGTGAAGGTGGCACAAGTTAAGGTAGCGTTAGGTCGGTACAGATGCAAAATAACCGCTGGCTTCCTCCACATATTGTTTTGTTGGCGCTAATGTGTGTGATATGAATCTTTTATTTTATTACCTAATATTACGCCTTTAATCCTCGAAGAGGTAGGCAGAGGAGTGTAGTACACTCCCGTATTTCACCAGTTTACATCCCACTATGGAATAGGGCTAAGCGTAGTGCCATACACCGGACACATATCCGGACTCCGAGCCACTACTAGAAAATCTAAGTTATAAAAGTCCAATAATCTTCGGCCCCGGATTTTAACCCCTCCTGTTCAACAATCGCCTTGCAACCAACGCGACCGACGACGAGCCAATTTTTATTTTATTATGTATTAGAAATCAACAATTAATTTAAGAAGTCTGCCGGCTGCAAGAATGAACATACTTGGCGCTTGCTGCTCTCGCCACTCCGTAAGGGCCCTGGCGTATTGGTACAATAATCATAACTATTGCATTAGTCATGTCGTGGTCGGGTCGAGTCACCGCTACCGGGAGGTGTCGGCAAGACGACACGAGGCAAAGCCGCGTGCGCTGGCGCTTAATTGGCGCCCTCTATTAACACTTGACATGCGATATTTATGTGATACGGAATTCGTTTAAATAAAACGTTCACTGTAATCTAGTTCTAAAACGTTGTCTTTCCAGCGATCTCCTATCAGAATGAAAAGTGGTAAAGGTTTCCACAGGCCGTTCTGACAGCAGACCCATGTTCAACAGTAGAACGATAAAAGACTTGATGAAGACAATATCTTTCTAAAAACACGTTTTTGCGGCCTTGTTGTAACGATCGCAGCTTATATCTTTTGAACTTTTTAATACACCGCATTTATACATTTTATTATAATCTTTATTTTGTTTTGTTTGCAGGCACTATCTACTGAAGCGTGATGGATGCTAACACTTGCAACTCTACACCAAAGATGTAGCCGATCTCCGAAGACATTCCTCTAGACTCGCGTACGAACTCAGCTATGGCCTTTCTATAACAACGCGTCGTGCGGACGTGGTCCTTCGACGAATTGTAAGGTTATTTATGATGCTTAGAATTAAACACTCAGAAGGCGCTTAAGCGGGACTACGTGGAAGTTCCGAAATGTTAGCGCTTTCGGTGGACGGTTCGTAACATTCCGTTAGTTGTATTGCGAGCGAGTGGTTTAGAAATCCTTATGTAATAAAATCCGTATTAAGTTTACTGAATATAAATGAATTTGTACGAAATAAAGTACGCTTCCCACCAATTGTATTCCGTACTAGTAACATATTTAAGCTTGTTGATGTGCATTTTTTTTTCGAAATGTATAAATTATGCAATGCTGTAACGGCTCGCTGTATTGCCGACATATTAATCGCGCAATACTGAATTTGTATAGATTTTAAGACGTCATTAGTTTTATTTCGACTTCTTTCACAATTAAGTTTCAATGTTGTAAGTATTGGACTGGTAAATACGTCGGCAAGTTGGCGAATCGCGTTATATAGGAGGCGTTACTATGACTTTAATTGGTCAAGCGTCGCAGAGCTGACCACTATTGGAGGGCACTTGATATAATTACAAATTTATTACTATTTTATTTCATTATATATTACACGTTGGTTTGTTTCAAGTAACGAGGTATACCACATTTTAATATGACGCCTGTCTTACTCAAACGATGAAGCCTCATTAAATTCCATTTCTTAATACACCATACTTGGTCAAATAAAAGATAAAGTAAATATTTGTTTCAATTGTGGATAATATTAGTAATAAATCAATCCAAGAAAAGTCAAGAAAGATGGTTAGAAGTATAGATGTATTTATGCTACAATACATATTGTGACTTTGAGAACATTTATAATATAGTTATATATTTTTGCGCTAAGTACCGTGTGCCAGCAGTCCGCCGGCTCGCGGACTACGACGCATTAGATACGCATAAGTAGGTTAGTTTACAAAACTCGTTTGTGTGCGCGAAACAAATTCTACGCACAAGTGTGCAAATGTCTGTCCAAAGTTGAGACACTTAGTTACTAATGACTATTTGAATATTTTTGTGTTGAAAATGGTTCTGTTCAATGTTTTTGATAAATCGTATTTAAGCACTTGTTTCGTTTATAACCAAATTCCGAAAATGGTAGTATTGTTAACGTAAGGTTCGGCCGCGTGAGGAGCGCGGCGCCGCGAGCGGTCGCCGACGCCAACGCTGTACACACCTACAGTACTCTACATAGCATTTAATCTCATTCGAATGAATGAATCAACGGTGGAGTGAGTCTCATTGACGGAAACCAATTAGTGGTTATATGTAATAGTTTAATAATTACAATTTAATTTCTGATGCCTTTCTTAGTGATTAAGAAGACATTCTTAATTAGGGGCACGAATTTAGGTCATTAGTTGCTTACTTTGCTCATGAATGAAATTAACTAAGGTTTCGGATATTATTACAAGTTAAATGTTTAAAATGAAAATTGTGTATTTTATACTCTGCATAATTAGACATAATTCGTAAATTCAAGTTGTGGGTATAAAAAGTTAATCAGTATTCATTTCTAAAGTGAATCGATATCATTAATGAATTATCAGTATTTAAAAAGAGAATCGTTAAAATTTAGTCATTGAATTAAATATTTCGACATTCCGACGCGACCGACATGTGCCGGGATATGGACTCTTACATTATTATGCACACACAGCACCTACACACACCGGCCCTTACGCTGGTGGGCCGTGGATCTGACTACTGCACCGGGGGTAGTAGGTTCGAATCCCACCCACGATAAATATGTCGGTTATCAGCTCAACTATTCATTCTGTGTTTGGATGTAATAAATATATTTATATAAATGTGTAGGTCCTTGTAGTCCATGAGCCGTCTGGTTACCGAGACACAAGCTCTGCCTACCGGGTGATCAGATGGCCGTGTGTGAAAATGTCCATAGACAGTTGTTTGTTATATTTATTTATTGGATATGTGTGAGCCGCGCGCGTGCCCGCCGCTGGGAGACGCTCGCACTTGCTTGCAGGTACATTGGTTTCTCGCTGATTGTTAGTACGTGCCTGTTGATGTACGTTGAGCACAACAATAAGTGATTATTGTACACAAACTGTAACTCATTATTTGCTCGGTAAGTGATAATACCATCACATGTTTATATAATAAGAATGTATATATAGATGATACAGTATGTAGTATTAAGTTATTTGTTATAGAATTATGCATTTAAGAATATAAGATTGAATATTCATAAATACGTGTTTATTATTTCAAATACAACTATATCATAATATAAACTATCTTGAAACTTTCTTGGGTATTCACAAAAAGGAAATATTCTAATTGTGTAAACGACAAGAGGCAAATGCCTCTATTCTGTCATTAATTCAGTCAGCCATTAATTGGGAATGTACTGCACTCCTCTGCCTACCTCTCGAGGAGTTACATGCGAAATGTAACAGTTTCATATTACGTATTTATAAATGATCAGTATTTTTCTGCCTTGGAATATTACATCAAGTTTCGTATTATAAAAGAGGCTGTATAATTGGTTAATGATATTAAGAGCGTATCGGTTACGTATTTTAGGGGCCATTTGGTCCGTGTCGGGGCGCAGTAGGAATACACTCCGCGAGCCCGTGCCGGGACACAGGTACGGCGCGGTCGGGTGAGTCCAGAAAGTCCAGCTTGGGGACTATAAATGAACGTACAGCCTAATAGTACAAACGCTCGGACGATTGTGGTTGTTTTTGTATGTAGAAATGTAAATTAAATCTAAATTTTTGACCAATAATAGGTTAAAAATATGAACGCGCCCGATGAAATCAGTACCAATGGTATCAGTAAACAGTAAACAGTATCAGTACTCAGGGGACTTCAATATCTCCGTCGCTGCTGACGGGTGTTTCGTACTACCATCCTCTAACCAAACCCACCTTTTAAAACCATCCTTGAGTTAAACTTAGCAGATGTACACTTAGGTTGTTACTGGATGCGTCATCGTATCGCGGACATTGGTAAGTGAAAAGTGTAAAAGTGCAGCCCACTGCGGCGGTGGGTATCGTGCGAGAGCTACAGCGGAAATATAATTACCATAATAGTACACAGTTGTTTTTGTTACAAATTTTTATGACAAAGTTATTTTTTTTTCAGCGCCTACAAAACCGTTGACCTATAGGTACCTACAGGTTATTACACCGCATGTCAAATACTGGACATATAATAGTTTTTACGTACTAGAAGGAAGAGATATTATAAGAATATAAAAGAAATCTAAATAGGTATATAGTTTGCTCTTAGGACTTACGTTGGGATAACACAGCCATGCAAGCAGATGTTGAAAGATATTTGTATTTTTACGCAGCAGAAACGAATATACATTACCTAAACACCTTTATGTACTACGTTTTTGTTTTATTCACACTGTTTCGTTCATTCACAAGTTAATGAGATGTTACAACGCATATGCCAGTGGATTAGACAACTTTCGCAAGTATTTTTCTAAAATATCAAAAAAATGTGTCAAGGTTGACCACTTTGAGTTTTTTCAACGGACAGTCGATTAGAAACGGTATTCTAACGTCATAAAGTTGAGGATGTATGTAAGACGGCTTTTGGTGCGTAGTATCTACTGTTACGCAAGGCGTCACCTTGCGCATGGAGTAGGTTCGGCAGGCGGCGGCTCGCAGCGCATGGCATAAAATGTGTCATCGATTAACTTGCTCTAGGGCCGCTGCTGCTTAAATCACGTATGGAACTGTTCGTTTACACCTCACGACACGATCACGCGTGTCCTACCTGCGCTCGTGTTACGTGTGATATAATGAGAAACGAGATTTTAGCGTAACAGTTCAGCATTTTTAGATATTGCACATTTACAAATCGTTACAAATCGTTAAATACTTATGTCTTGAAATTATGGTACAAAAATAATTTTATCATTATCTTATAATAATATTTATGTCAGCATGTTTTCATAAAAAATATTGCCTTCCCAGTAAAAATAAACTATGAGATAATAAAGTGAACACCATAAACAATAGTGAAAATAGTGAGAATGAAACACCAAACCAAATGAAACTAGCGTCGTAATATTACACTGTAGGTATGTGTTCAACGAATGAGTCATGCAGTGTACACTTATACAAATTCATCTTTATATGGATCTGTAAAACATTGTTCGTGCCATTTTTGACAAGTGATTCACACTCGTAATGGAGCTAATAAACGAATACATTACAAACACAAAGAAATGACTAATAGAAGGTATCTACTAGCGCCAATCTCGTTAAAATCGTGTCGCATTAATTCCAATGGCATTAGACAAATAAATAAAAAAGCATTACAAAACAGGCGAAGACAATTGTATAATGAAATTAAGAACACTTTTACTGGCAAAACGGGAAATGTCAAATTAAACCGAGCTAATTGATTAAATGGGCAAAGTCACGTAGATTGTAAAGATAGCGGCCGTCGTGGTCGTCACGTCGCGATTAACTGTCCCACGTCGCTGCGCAGGAGTTTATAAAATACATGGAATCGTTACCTTGCCTCTCATTCGGTTGTCAACGCTCACGGTGCACGGTTCATTTCACCCGCGACCATGGCGAAGGACGAGCTCATCAAGGGTGTGTTGTACATCATGAATATAGTTTATGCAATATTTGGACTGATCACGGCAGCGACTGGAATCTGGTTTTTCGTGCAACTCCAGGAGTTCGTCAGCTTGAGAAACAGCAATCACTACTTATTGGACTACAGAGTGTACTGGCCCCAGGTGGCGCCATGGCTGTTCATCCTACTCGGACTCTTCGTGATGATGGTAGCGTTCTGTGGATGGTGTGGAACGAACAAGGAGAGCAGAGGACTTCTCGGCATGTACGGAATATTCCTAATACTTATCATCTTAGGACAAGTGTTAGCTGCGACTTTGATCTTCGTGTTCGTGGACGGCGAAGACACGGACAGGTTCGTGAAGGACACAGTATACGACGGGTACTACAACTCGCAGTCCAACCCAGATGTGTTCAAAGCATTCGGAAGAATCGAGCGGAAGCTGAGATGCTGCGGCGCTAACGACGCTAGAGATTACAGAAGTTGGAGAAACGATTTGCCCTTGACTTGTTGTTTAGATAGTTACTACAGAGCGACGTGCGACTTCACGGACAAGGAAGCGAACGAGAGGTTGGGCTGCGCTAAAGTGGCATCTGTTTATACGAAGATTATTAGCTCGTCCGTCGCCGGAGCGTCCTTGCTTATATCACTCGTCGAGATCGTGGGTGTGATCCTCGCCTGGAAACTGTTCCACTCCGTGCGCGAGGTAGAGCACTACATATCGGAGAGGAAAGAAGGAGAAACAGAGTGCTGAGTGAGTCGTGAGTCAGTATTACCAACTTGTTATGCGAACGGGTAAATATCAATGGATAATTGAACCAGATAACAACTATACAAACTATACATTTTTGAAACTATAATTATTACTTGTTCTATTTTAAATGAAAATTCAATCGAAAAATTAAATTTGTTCATATTTCAAGCATCAATATTTATCCGCTCGCAACAGAACAAGCCATTTCTAGTACCGCCGATATATTTTAAGTCACAATACCGAATCAGCTGATCGCGAGCCGAACGACCGCCGCTGCCTCACGTAACTTTTCCTTTTCACGCGCAGCGAAAGTTCCGAAGCTTTTCAAGGCGCTTATTGCATTTGCTCCCCGGGTAAAGTTCGTTTCCTTGACGAAGGAAATTCCGATATCTTTACCCGCAAGTATTGATTTGTCTTAGATTAAGTTTCATTCCGAACACACTCTTGCATTCCTAATTACCATAATTATCTATATTTGAGCCATACGTAGTTCTGTAATCATGTTTATGTCCTATTTACGTTCTGTAACTTTGATCACGCCTGTCTAGATCATTAAGGATAATACAAGTGGGTTTAATCAGTAATTTCCTCGCCCATGAATCACGTCCACTGACTCACAATGCAATAAGCCTCAATTGTGCTAAGACTTCAATCTGTCAAGTGACCTCGCGTCCCCACCGCGTGCTGTCGTCGTTCACGTAATGTTTACGATGCATCGCGGGCTCTATGGTTACGCAAGATCGGTTGTAAGCTACGCCATCCATGGACGTCTACTTTTCTTTTAGGCTCGAGGTCACCCATGAGGCATTCGGCCTCAGCCACTCCTAGTGTGTTAGCTATGCACCTCTAATGATTTTCGCTTGTAAGGTCGTCGAATTCCCAACGCGCCGTAGTAGTACGCGTTGTTTATTTTGCCCACTTCGACAGCCGCATGTAAATTTGGTTACACAATATATGGACATAGGTGAAGTGGTTGTTGCGACACAGTTGTGTTATGTATGGGAGGCGAATTTCACACAGGTGTGGTTTGTTTGATGTACGAATCGAAAAGAGGCCACTAGTAGAAACATACGTTGAATTGCACGAACTTTTCGGGTCACATTTTTCCGAAACAAATTATTGGAGTAATCGCTTGTGAACTATGCCATTAATTTACAGTAACTGTAATTATTGATAGCTAAAATAATTAACGTTGTTAATTAATAATTGCCTAATTACAATTTTAATTATTTGTCCGATGTTGACATGGAATTTGAGGTTTTAAAACTTTTCTTTTAAACATTGTAACCTTGAAAGTATTCTGCCTTTTTTAGAATGTAAGTTTTTGATTTACCTACATTCCGTCTACCACTATCTATATATATAATATAATGTATGCGTTTGGCCGCAAGTATGTAACATTTCCGTCCGTGTAAAATGCCAAGGCCGTAATTTTGTATATTTTTTTTATTCTTTATTATACCTCTTAAATATTACTTCATAATAGTATGCCAAAGAAAGTTACAATGTACAAATATTCACGAGCAATGAATATAAATAAGTATAATGAAAATGTTGCATGCTACAATAAACAATTAATGTATACAATATCACACCGACTTAGAGTTATAAGTTATTTTGGTATATAATTATAAAAATTAAATTCGTGTAAGTTGAAACTAGTCTTAAGTCGTTTTGTTTATAAAGAAAGATATTTTTTAATAATATATTTTACGAATGTCATTTGTTTTTATTTTCTCATCCTTTGCTGTGGAGGAGCCGAGCGACGTGTGCTCACGTGTGCTCACGTGTGCTCACGTGCACCTGCATCGGGAAGATATTTCAGTGAGGTAAAATAATACATTATGGACTTGTTAAAGAAATGTTGTTAAAGAAATTGTTAGTACTTTATACAGCGATTCGCGTAAAGCACTTACCCTCTCAATGTCAACTGTACAGCGCCATAGTCTTTGGGTAATATGAGTAATATGAGTATGATATAAGGATAGACGGGTAGGAGGCAATTGTAAGGCTTCCGTATTTCGCCGGCACTCGGGTACGGAAAGGAACATCATCACGTAGACCGTTGCAGCGGCAGAATTACTGCCGTGTCCTTATTACGACAGTGGGAGTTAAATGGGGATGGACGCTGAATCATAGCGGACGCGGTTTGCGGTCGCCACGTATATCATTCATTCGGAAACGATACTTAATTATCACATTGTATTTATTAGAAGGTTCCTAACAACCGCGGTATAGCGCAGCCCAGCTAGCACGGCTGCCACGAGCGACGGCGACGAGCTGATTACGCCGTGAACCTGAAAGTTATAAACATAGAACTGTTTCGTTCCGCGAGTACGTTCAGGCTGTATTTACACCGTTATGATAATCAACTACGTCACTTATTGAATATTTTTGAAACCTGTCTATATTCTACACACACAGTAGACACGAAACTAACTTCATTCGCACGAAGGAGTTCCGCACTTCACCTCAATCATAATAACAAAGTGCGTGATGTCTGTGTATCTGATCACGAGCTAGGCACGGCTTGCGCTACAGTAAGTAGGCAAATGACAAACAACAGAAATACATTTTTGTATCCATATAATAATAGATCTAGACCCAGAGTAAACGAGAAGCGTGATGAACATGTGCACGTATCCTGGGTAATACTCGAATACACTACCTATAGCACAGCAGAGTCACTAGCACTAGACCTATAGGATACCATAGTTTAAAGTAATATACGAGTATTAAAGTACTCGTATATTATAACAAATGACTGTCTCGTTGGTTATGTTGGATGCAAGCGCGACTACCGGTCGGGAGGTACTGGGTTTAAATCCCAGGTCGGGGACTACTGGATTTTACTAATTTAAATTTTCTAGTTGTTTCCAGGAAATGTTCCCGGTGTATGGCAATAGGGTCATCACCTATTCCATATTGGGACGTAAACGTAACTAGTGAAACGTGGGAGTGTCCCTATCGCATTCCTCTGTCTACCTCTTCGGGGTTACAAGCGTGAAATTACGCTTCTATTAGGTACATGATAAGTTTTTCAAGTGGCCATTGGCTAGCGTTTTACTATAATGTTACTTAACTACAAGCGAGTTGTAGCCTGTGATGTGCGAGGAGCACGCTTGCCTTGAAAACTCAACAATAAATTGTTGAAGTAGGACACCAAACGTAATGCTAGGTCGATGACGCTACTTAGGCGTCTAGGCAATGTAACACACTAATGTAATTTTGTACGCATTCAAATAGGTTACGAAGTCGATGGCCGATAAGCTCGACTGTAATTTCTGTAGGTGTCATTTGTTTTAACTTTTGATACATGATAGTGCAAAGGTGCATAAAGGATCGTGGAAACGCCCTCAGACGCCTTGGAGCAATGACTTTAAAGAGACAATTATAATGGATAGCTCGGATCACTAGATGGCGGAATGTCGTCACATAATTAGGAAGAAGATTGTTATCCTATTATCAGTAACAGTCCGTTTGGAGTAGAGACACTAGTTTTATGTAGATATGATACCATAACGGACACCGACGCGCTTAGATACATGTTTGAATTTTTTCCCGACAAAAAGGATAAAAATCGCGTTATTATAATTTTAATCAACGTTTATATTCAGTTTTTGTTACATCTTGTTTAATTCAATTTCAGGTTCTAATTAGTGCATCTGATTTATGAGTGCATGTAAATAAGAATATGAAAAGTAAAGTTATTGATTCGATTTGCTACATTTTTAATAAAATTCCATATTTGCAATAAAATTAAAAAATTCAAAAGTGCGATTAACAACACGTTGCAAATTCGAGTTCTCGCAACCAACAGGAGCGCTACTAATTAACGCACACGTGAAAGTATATCAATTTACACTTCCCTACACACTAAATATGTACATACTTTTCACTTTTTCGACATGCGTTCCCCCTCTGCCATAAAGTTATTACAACATTGTGGTAGCGTTACTTTCCGAGATAAATGACCTAGTACGTCGTCGATCATTTATGTACAATAGTGTGGCTACATGTCAGCACAGTAATTCTAGGACATTTGTAGAACGTCCTATGTTTCCCTCCGCATAGAGGGATTGCTTACAGTCAATTCCATTTTTCTCGTTAGAAGGAAATGTAAATATGGAATTCGTTCGTCAGAAATAGCGATAAGTTGTCAAACAACCCTGCTGTAACATCCGGGGTGGAGATACTTCGTGATCAACCCTGTACCCCTGTTGGACACGGGGCATCTCTAACAATAAAAAGGATTAAGTCTATTGTCTCCTACGCTGGCCTAGTTCGGATTGGTAAACTTGTGAATTGTGCCATTATCAAAAGAGCCCAAAGTGCACGTTTTCTGTTGCTATTATACAACTTTTGTAATTTAGAAAAATAACTCTCCCCAAAATATTACAGTAGGTACAGCAACCAAACACGGGCGGAAGGGTAAATCCTGATTCTGTAATTTGACAGCCCTGGTGTTTGCTGAAACTGATTGTTAAGTTCATCATTCCGAGTTGTGGATGAAAAACAAAACCGTATACTTACGCCAACATACTTATTGCAGTGCATCATTGTAATCATTTTGTAAAAGTTTGAAATGGCAAGACGGCTACCGGAAGGAAATCTAATGGAAGCTCACAGACATCTCTCACAAAATAGTGTAACATGATACACTGAGACAACTCTTTAATGTGTTTCGTCATTTTTCCACGTGTTTATGAAAATATTGTAACAAAGCTGTCTGTTAAAATATACGAGTACGTCAGGTGTACTACAAAATTAGATGAACAACTATCAATACATCGCTGTTCATTGTCTTAAAAGCAGGTAAAATTGTGCACTCGAACGATTCCTCCGCAACAGACCCACTGTATATTTCTACTGCTTAATAGCAGTTGGTTGTTTTATTTCCGGGAAGAGTATAGAGCGCAGACACTGCGACACTCCAAAGTGCGTCCGCCTGTCTCCATAGGAAGCGCCGCTCGGGCTCTCCTAACGCTTAAGCAAAACTTAAAGCCACTTCGCAGAAATTGCATTACCTGGATCAACTTAAGCTCCCCGCTTTGCTAACTTTGAAGACTTACGTACACCACAAACTGAGCTTAGCACGTAACAGTACCCTGTATAGACATAATTTATGAACTTCGTTAGATATTGTTTGTACTACCTACCCGTTAGATAACAAAAACGTGTAGTTAGTTATGTAGAGCCGCACACAGTATGTATTATACACAAACATATTAGCGCTGCGACTGTTCTCGCATACACAATGTTCCACGCATACTTACTTCGTCAATCATAATGCACAGTTAATAGTTGTTGTTGTTAGTTGTCATTAAAGACACGGTATGATGGCTTTAGCTCTAGTTGATACTTTTGTCAGTGAATGTACAATTGCAGCAATGTACTCGTAGATATGTTGTCTCGTCTCGTTCCCGCTTGGTTCAAAACAATGATAAAGAATGCAATAAACACAATATGGATATTAAGATATTGGTTAATACTTTATGTAACTAGTAATATTATACGAGTTCGTACTACATTCATATAAAGGCAGGTGATTTGTAATTAAAATCATTGCATAGTAGAGGAGAAAACAATCTATTGATCTAGATTGCATCCTGCTACATCATACAACTTGGAAAAATCGTGGACTAGAATCCGTGCAGCTAGTGATAGAGTTCTGATAGAAGTTTAAAGACACATTGATAACTCTATTGAACTGATACATGGTGTGAGGTATTTCTACTTAGTTTTTTACGGCGTTAAAAATGTTCCACTAAAAACATCAACTAGAAATATACCGTCTACATAAAAAAATTAAGAATTGTTTTATAATTCCCATGAAATTATAACTTCATTTCCTCGTCATGTAACACTAGCTAACAATTGTCTTATAAATATCTAAGATAAGCTTTAATAGTCGACAATCGTGTTACAGCTAAGATAAGCCTCTCGCACGTCGACTGTTAACTTCGTCGTCTAATTTGAGAATTGCCGCAAATTGGTGACTCGCTCAGCACTCCCCCTCCCCCGGTCTCACCCCGGCCCCTTGCCTATATCCCAGCGCCTTGAACCCGCACACGTACCTATTTCTTTATCATTGTTAGTTGTGTACGTACTAGAAAGAAATTATATACACGAAGAAGTCTTCATGTATATAATTTCTTTCTAGTACACAAGTGCAAGTGCAAATACTTTATGAACGAAAGTTGTATTTCTAAAGAGGCGATCTCCCCGAAGCAGCGTACGGGAAGAACGTTACATCTTGAAATAGGCATAATTAGGATGTAACATGTGAAATTGCAGAAAGTAAACATTCATACTGACTATGAAATAAAGGAGCAGATAATAAGAGAAGGAAATGATCACCTGCAGCAGCTACGTAAACAATGAGTCTTACTAGAATTTCAGAGGAAACAAAAGAAAACCTAACGAATACTAAAATTAAGATATTTTCAAAAATAACAATGGAAGAATATTTTTCCACAGATAGTGAAACGAGCATGAACGGTAGTAAGGTGATAAAAGTCACGCAGAGATACGATTGTTCAACGCAGAAAATATATATTTATTCCGTTGAAGGCATTTTATAAATGTCTGCCGCGCCTGTATCTCCGTGAAGGGATAGACAGAGGAGTGTAGTATTGCCCACTTCCCATCAGTCATGTTGTAGGTACCTACCTACCTCGTGTAGTGGGGGTGAGAAATAAGTGCAAAGTATTTTATTTTATTTTATAATGTTCGGAAAACTTACAGCTAAAAATTACAGTAACATAAATGTAATATTAAGTGAGGGTCAATTACAAATTTTCACATATAACTTAATATATTAACTGCTCTTACAAGTAAACTGAAAGATTGACCATTTCTTAGACATCAGTTATTATGAATTAAAAATTAAAAATTAAAAAAACCTTCTCAGACTTAACTTTTTTTTAGGCGAGAGTCGCTGGTGTTGAACAAGTCTAAGTCTACACTATGCGCGGTTTCATTAAAAATTTATAAGACCTTACTAAGAATGAGTTGCTCCTGTATTTACTTTTAGTCAATGGCACTGATAAAAGTGATTGTCTACGACGATAAGATGGATAAACTTTCAGATCTAACCTGCCTAATAATTCAAGGCAGTCAAT
>DWDV01000325.1:0-17851 GCA_018245615.1 Mimoniades ocyalus | reverse complement strand
CGACCCGGGAATCGAACCCGGGACCTCCCGATCGGCAGTCGCACTTGCAACCAACACGACCAACGAGGCAGTTATTAAAATATAGTTACATAATATCATAATCTCATCTAGACCGATTTCAGCCAAGGCGAAACATCATTTGGTCAATAGTTTTTTTTGCATTATTTGTGTGTTCCGATGTGGCTTACGTAAGTATAATATTTTTGCAGTAAACGTGCGTGTGCAATATTTGCACATAACATCACGTAAATAATACAGATGACAGTCCGTTAAAAACCTACTATATTTTCCCGTCTCTCTCGGCGGCCACTTATCTTTCGAGCGGACATTTTAAGACGCTCTGGGGGCTTGTAAATACATTTTCGGAGTCATGCAACTTTGAGCGCCACTCGGCCTTGGAAATGTTCGGTTTGTTGCAATTTATTTTCTATCGCTTTCACATCGAATTATATTAAATAATTTCTACACGAGCGGAATACGAGTACATATGTTGTGTATAGTATTGTAAGCGTAATGACTTAAGTATTGAGTGGACAGCAGATGCAACTGGCCATTGTCGCCCACGATGCTACCAATCTATATTAGGATCGTAGTAATAGGACTATTAATGTTAATGAAATAGTCGGGGTAATATTAGCTGTTAGTAAAATTATTACTTGTTAATTTTTAATCGGAAATAAGACTAATAATCGTATTGCTAGTGTAAATTACTTAAGCAACTGTAAGTTTGAGTCCTATTAGTGTACTATAGTAAAATAATGTAACATCACGCCTATAATCCCCTGAAGAGGTAAGCAGAGGAGTGTAGTGTACTACCACATTTCACCAGTTACATATCATAGTAACCTTCTCACATATATACGAGTATTTGTATTTCTTTTGTGATAAGATTTTTTTATGTTTTCAACGTTAACTGCAAGCGTTAATTTTCCATTAAACTGAACATATTTAACAGTAAAATGACTAGAATAATTACAAGCGGAAAGAAACCCTAGATATAATATTAAAATAGACTCCGCAGAAGGGCACAGTGACATCCACAGTTTCGTTTGTAATTAACGCCGAAAGCCACACCTTTCCTCGGCTCTCTCATTAAAATCTCTTCATTACTAGACATCACGAGCCGCAATATAGCCCTTATTACTATATGCCATGTGGCGCAATTTCGATTGAATATTCCCCCTAAATAAGTATATTGCAGTAGACCGAAGCCCCTTAAGTAATTACTCGTCTGTGGGCTAAGCGCATGAACTATGATCCTTTGCTGCTAAAAGCTTGAAGTCATCTCTTTAATGTGATGGCTCTGATGTGGCGTATCAGTCGAGGAGTTTCAAAGTTGCTTTAATTTTTTTCTCTCCCCTCTTTCAGTGTTATTTTTGTAACCAGCCAGTGATGTTCGTTGTTTTTCATCATTATGATCATTGGTTATATTATCATTCCAGATTTAGATACCGACTTCTTCACAGAATGAAAACGGTTAAGATCATTAGCTTTAGTAGAGTTCTTGCGCTTTGCAGAACATTATGCAGATTTCTAAGACTACGTTTTTCACTTGTACTTACTGTTTGTCTTTGTTATATTGAGCGATATTTAATATAAACAAATACTTTTTCCCTATTATTGTCTATGCTAATTATTACGATTTTAATTAATATAATAATTTGTTTTTGGCAATGATAAATACACATATGAACAATAGACAATATTATAGTTGAATTGAAATTTAATAAAGGAAACTGAAAATATTCTATGGAGTGAACAAAAATTGTGTTCAACTACTAGATGGCACCGTTGTGATATCGCGATGCTAAGATTAGTGACGCGTGCCGGGTTTCGAACTCCAGACCCGCGAAACGGCATGTTGAAGTGCGAACTTTCTGCGGTGTAATCTATAAATGCCCCTAGGTCTGCGTCATTGCCGAAAGCAATGTAAATTACTTTAGTAATATAAAATTTGTCCAAAGTAATGTATTAGATATTTTCTCATGAACTATGCACTGCCGTGCTCATGAATAAAAATGTGAATATTTTATTTGAATTTCCATGCTATTATTCACTAGCTGTGTCGCGCAGTTTCACCCGCGTTAATTAGAGAAGGATCTATTAAAATACTATTTTAAGAACATAACGCTATGATCACGAAGAGTAAATATAGTAAAAAATTACACGGGAAATTGATGAATAAAGGAAAGCATGGAAAAATATTAATAAGACCTACGGTCTTATAAAATATGGATAGATATATGTATGTACATATATAATGCGTGCGTGGTATTTGACCATTTTTTTTTCGACCCTTTCATCGTTCCACTGCTGGAACATGGGTCTCCTCTCAGAATGGGAGGGTTAAGGCTATGGTCTGCCACGCTGGTCAAGTCCGGGTTGGCAGACTTCACACGCCTTAGAGAACATTTTTTTTTTATAAACTCTAAGGTGTGCAGGTTTCCTCACGATGTTTTCCTTCACCGTTATAGCAAGTGATATTTAAACTTAAAACGCACATTTATAAAGAGATGCGCGCTAGGATTTGAACCCGGCCTCCCAGAGTGAGAGGTCGAATTTCAAACCACTAGGCAGGCTATCACTGCTTTATCGCTGATCACTTTATCACTGATTTCAATGGTTCGATTAACATTAAACACTGGTACCTAACATTTTTTTGTAAGTAATATTTTTAAAAGTATTAATTATTAGTAAGTGAACATGTTCAACCAGAATACATACATGCTGTGGTAATCTGTAGTTAAGGGAACATTTAATTTCAATTGTGAAATGTAAAAAATAAAAGAAAATAATTCTACAAATTGAATGTCTATCTGTCTGTATGGCAAACGTAGTGCAGGGTGCCCTTCAGCTAGTTGCAATACTAGTATACGCAATGGCTGGCAGTGGTTGGATGCAAAGAGCTGAAGATGGAGCTTAGTGGCGTGCTATTGGAGACGCCTGTGTCCAGCGGAGGACGAGAATTGGCTGATGATGATGATATCGACCCTCGCTGTCTAGCCTTTAAGGGATTTGGCGTGATGTAACCATAACATTGACGTCAAGCACATGCATTTATGTAAAATAATGCAAGTACATATACTGACCGAAAATAATTTCTGAGCGGTCTAAATGATGGTCTGTTTGGATTTATTAAAAGGTGCTATTTAAAAAGCAATTAATATAATGATACCATTTGATCGTGTGGGTGATTGCATAAGTCCATTCGTTAAATGTTCGCCACAGATCAAATTTATTATAGATTATTGCTAAATAATGTCAGAGTTCAGATCGACTGCGGCGTCATGGCATTTTAATAGTGCTATTATAATTATATGTTGGGATTAGATTCTCACGTTCGAAAAAAAAGTCGAATTTAAACGACCTAACAGCTTGCGATTTTTGTTTTTTTTGTGGGTTGGGTTTCTATGTTGTTTAAAGTAGGTACTCTAAAATAAAATAAAAACAGCATATTTATTTGACGCAAAATGCACATGTTTTTTCTGTCGAACAGCAATGATCAATTAACTATATTATTGCCCATGTGTTTAGATATTATGGGAAACGAATAAGGAAAGCCTTTAAAAATATAAACCTTTAAAAATATATTTTAAAATATTTATGATAAACTTAAAGATTTTATAAATATACTTATGTGCAATCTTATATACAAATGAACCTATTTACTGCCTCGGAAACTGCGTAAACGTAACTGGTGAAACGTGGGAGTGTAGGTACTATACTCCTCTGCTTACCTTTTCCTGTGTAACGTTGGTGTTATTATTATTACAAAAACACGTGAATGTAATGTTCGACTATAATATACGACGTGTAGTATCAGTTTCATCCGTAACGAATACTCGAGTCTCTGACTGATAAGGAACTGTAACTAATTCGTCAAACGGCGCAGCGAATGGCTTTCCAAGACCTATTATTATTATGTGAAAAAACATATTACTTCATTAACTAATTATCCAGTTTTTAATTATGTAAATGTGTATATTTTAATTGAAATTATCTTTAAGTAATATCTGAGGCGACCTAAGGTGCTTTTCTGTAACATCCCGCTGATAAAACGGCGAAATTAAACTTAACATAAAAAAATACTTTCAGTACGTTCAGCAAAACAAGTTTTTATTATCAATATTATTATTATGTTAGCACGACAGGTCTTTTACTAATTAATTATGTTGTTATTAATATTCTATAACAAATTCTGTGTTAAGTTAATAAATGAACATTTTTCTGCTGTCGTTATCATTGCCCTTCTAGTTTCATTATCATCGTCATCAAAATAACTTTCGGACACAATCCTCCTCTTAGACTGAGAAAAGTTATGGTCATAGTGTTAGCCCTTCTAATTTATGACAACAATAAAATTTTCTCTCATATTGAAAAATAATTAGAAATTCATAGCTGTTTATCTGCTTTTTAGATTATCGTGCACTGTACATAATAATTATGTAATAATTTGATATGTGAAATCATTATTTGTTATAAAACTTTTGAGATTAACGCCCAAGATTCAAGATCCAGACAATATTAAAAATAATCCAAAATAAAAAGATCCATAAAAATATTAAAAGCTATTTAACACACGAACACATGAGTTTTTCTGGCTTCGGTGGCAGAGAACAAAACATTTTTATGCGGTTTTTCGTCATTAAAGCGCAGTAAAATATTTGGTTAATTCTCCCGTCTTGCCGAAATTCATAGCATTTCGACATTCTTATTATTAGAATAGAAGAAAAATTGTTTTCAAAAGTGTTAAACTGAGGAAAAGTGAAATTTTGAATGTCGGCGTCGCATCAAAGGAAAATGTTTGCCCAAGCGACTCAAGATTACGATGTCTTTTCAAAAATTAGCTTATGTCTATTACAGGTTGGGCAATGTTTGCGCACTGTGTGCGTTTGGAAAGAAATATGGCCATTGGGTCGTCCGGCTGTTTGTTTGCGTTCATACAAGCTTTTGACTTGTAATGATATTGAGAGAAAAAATTTAATTAACCTCTTTTCTACATTTTCGAAACTTATTCTGTACATGTAATAAATTTTGTCTTTACTGTTCTCTGTTTAATACAATCATTATTTATCATATACATTTTAATAAGGTTCATATAATTTGAATAATACACACATTACGACATAAGAAGACACAAATATGATGTTAGCGTTAAAATAAATAACCTCGTAAGTAACTTTCGGATTCTTTTTGATACGAACTCACTAAGACATCTCCAAATAAACGTAAGTGAAACGTACTGGATTAAATTATAAAACTTTTAAAACTGTCAACATGTTATCACCGCGTGTGATTCTTATGTTATCACAAAACAAATACGCTTTACGACCAACATATAAAATATAACAAAGAATTGTTTATATAAATATGAACGTTGCTTGTCAGTACCATAATTGCAGACATCGTGTCTCTGCCGACCGCGCATGTGTGTAGCACCGAAATATTTAAACAGAAATAAGACGATTAATACTTTATAGTGTTTATTTTGTACTCACATTGAAATGTCATCCACACAAGACCAGTGAATGCATTACACTAAGACGGACACACCACGACGTGCATCTCTTTATAAAAATGTATACTTATAGAAAATGTATGACATTTTGTAACGATGAAGGAAAATAGCGTGAGAATATTAGCACACTTTTGAATTCTCCACAATGTTCTCTGAAATGTGAATTTTGCCCGCAATCCGCACTTTCCTCGAGCGGAAGATTGTGGTCTTAAACTTTTTCAATTCTAGAAGAAACTTTGTATCCAAAAGTGGAACGATGAACATTACGTAAAGAATTCTCTATTTAGGAATCCGGAGAAAATTTGAGTCTAGGACACAAATGTTAACGCGTGACCGCATTCATTTGGTTTGTAAAACAGCTGAGTACACATTGATGTGCCAGTAGGAAGACCGTAGCAGATTTAAGCGTGTTAACGCGTTTACTATGATCTAAAGAATAGTAACGTTTTACCTATTGGTTTTAAATAAAACTTATTTTGATTTATATTAAATATTTTTTATATAATGGGCTGCAAGAGATGAGCATAATTACCTCCAAGGAACTTTCCCCGTAACCTTTACGACTGCTGTTTATTCTTTTAATTGTATATTATAATTTGATAATTATAATTGTTCTTTGCCTACCCCGCAAGGGACTTGGCGTCAAGATATGTATGTATGTATGTATAATATGATAATTAGAGGATTTCCTTTGGTTGTTTTGCTCTGGGCAATATGGTCTTTCCTATGGCACGTAACTAAAACACCATAACACTGAAGCTTATCACTTTCACGCGCCCTCAGCGAGTATCAAAATTATAACGAATTTATGTCCTCGACGTCCCGGCCCGAAGCATTTTTATTTCTTTTAATGTTAATTGAAATGACATGGCCGGTCATAGTCGGCCGCTGTACTTTTATTTTTATTAATTCTTTTTATTCGACTCCCATCGGCTCTGCTCATCGAATTCCTTACTCGGACTTTCCTCTTTTACATTATCTAATCGTCGCTTCGGGGAGGCTTACATGTAGATAAAATTGTGTGCGCGTTTTTAATGACGTAATATAAATTTCAGAAAAATAATGATTAAGCAGCGATTATGTTTTAAGCATGTTGCGTGTGAACGTTTTCAGTATATCTATTGTAGAAAGAATGTACAAGTAGAAGTAGTAGAAAGAGTAGTACTCGTAGTAGTAGTAGAAATTAGCACTTGTAATAAAATGTATTAGGCTCTTAATTTGTATAGATATTAAACAATTATGGTGCATAATATTTTAAAATATATATATACAAAAAAACGGTCATTTACGTCAGTTATATGTATATATGTACATATGTTGTTTATCAGCCGTCTGGTTGCCATATCACAAGCTCTATTTATGCTTGCTTTGGGATCACATCACCTTGTGTTGAGATGTCCCAAAATGTTATTACATAAAATAGATTAAAATGCTATTTTAAAATTTAAATTTTATACTGGTTATAATCCTTGCGCATAAATATACAGACTCGATAAAGCAATGTAATTGTTAGTTTGACTTTTGTACTTAGATCATACCCGTTGTTTCACTTTACTTTCCTTGTTACGTTGTTTTCTTTGTTTTATTATGTTTATTGTTGTATGTACTTATATTTTACACCAAACGTTATCAACGTGTGTACAAAAATTTGTCCGCTTCATCTACAAAGAATGTTTTATCTCTATGGTATTTAGCTTAACACTCATGTGAGATTTCGCATATTATTTTTCGTTAATTGTTGTTAGCATTGTATTGGTCAAACATGTTAAAGAATTATTTGGAGATTTGTCGAAAAATTTTCCGCGCAATTTGCATAACTTTAAAGCATACTTATATATTGGATCAATGCCTGATTCCTGATTCAACTGCTATAGAAAATTCTTTGTGTTTTGAACCCTTCCACAAATATTTATGATGGAAGTAACAATTTACAATATAGTAAGTTCTTAGATATTATTTAAAGCTGTATAATAATTGTAATGTTTACTATATGGGCGCATGTAAACCAAATCTAGGCTGTCAAGTATTCAATGTCCAGCAATAGATTAATATTTATCGACATTTTATTTTTGTACTTTATAAGTGTTCAAATATCATTAACGATTAGTTTGTTGCACTTGACACTGCATTTGAGTTTCTCGCTTTTGTATGAGCGTGTATGTATGTATGTATTTAATTATTGAATGTATTACGTGGGCCGTTAGCGGCGTTGTATTAAGCCACGGGTTATGCGCCTCTGGGTGTAATAATCGCCGAACGGGCGGCACTAACGAAAATTCCACGAATATTACTTTCTTTAACGTAATATATTATGTATGTACTTTATGGATTCATTAATTCCTTAACGCCGTTTAAATGCATATCTGCACAAAATTTCAATTTTAAAATAACACTTGGATGGCTAATAAAAATAATTTAATTCAATGTTATATTAATTTTTTTGTAAATGACAAGTCTATATTAATATATTGTTAATCTACAACTGTCTTGTTTGTTCGGATTTGCAAAATTCCTTTTGTATATTGTATTCAGATTCATAGGAAATGCTATAGGTTACCTAGAATGATGCTACAAATGTTAAATAATCTTAAATATTCATATTTTTAAAGTAAATCGAAAGAAAAAAACGTTATCGAAATGTTTTCTTTGCTTGCGCTGGCATAATGGTTAGTAATACGTAACAGCAATGGACTTAAGATAATATTGGTGCTTAGTAGATTTAGAAAAAAGTCAGCGATATAAAATATCTAACCGTAAATATAAGTCAAAGTAAGGCATATTGAAAATTAAAAGATGATTTACGGGTAATGTTATAAGGCATACAAGGCATTGAATATAGATCCTTACTAACGAAACTTGCATCTTAAAGACGATTTATGTATGATAAAATTTTGTCTTTTACAACATTTTATACGTACGCATCGATTAGGAGATCAATACTCTGCTCAAGTGTATGTGTATAGTATGGTGGGTTTGGCGAAAACGAACGTACATTCATATCACAAGAAAAAAATATTTAAAAATATTGTCTATGATGAAGTACTGTGAAATATCTATCTGCGATTTTTTTTAAATTTTTTACGCGAGTGAAACCGGGGGCTCAGCTAGTAGGGTATAAATTTGAAGTAAATTGTAGTAATCATAAATTAGAGGTTGAATTAATCTGTTTATGACCCATATATTTATAATCTGTATCCTTGAAATATTTACTAACTTTAAAAAAAAGTGAAATCTAATGATAAATAGAATCAGTAATATGTCGAGATTGTTTGTAATAAATCTTAGCCAAATTTTCCGTTAAAATTCCATACCAGGAATTCCTCTATCCAAAGTATCCAAGGTGCGCAAAAATTTATTCACTACTCACAGACTCCGAGCCACTACTAGAAGATCTAAATAGGAAAAATCCAATAGTCTCTGACCCGGGTTTGAACCCACGACGTCATGGGCAGTCGCGCTTGCAACGAAAATGACCTACACGGCAGTCATAGATATAGATTAGGTTTTTTTGGATAAACATATCTATGATGTGTTTTATAAATGCTGAGTATATTAATTTTAATTGTTATATTTCTGTTTGTTACAGCGAATCTCACCATCAGTACTCGCAGTTACAGCTTAGACTTGCTCATCCACTCGCCCGTGCAGGACATGTACCTATGTTTCAACCGGTCGCGGCTGGTCGGCAGGCGTCTGGTACGTTCATCACTGCGATCACGATTAACAAATATTTTGTCGTTGTAAATAACGCAGGCGATTTGTATTAAGATATCAGTAGGCAGCCTGCAGAACATTGTTTCCTACTTAGCAGTGGATATGGTGCTGTTTTGAAAATTGAATTGGAAAACAACCATGCAAGCAGTTTAGCGGCAGTAATATGCAGCGGTAACGCTGCCGTTATGAAGTTCTAAAGTCAATGTTAACATTTATCATTAATCTAGAATACATTATTTCTTGTTCATTCAACTAATAGTGTGTTTTGTCAACAGACGCGGTCCCAAGCAGAGAGGCAGTCGAGTTGCCTTTTCAAGGAGGAGTTCGTGGATGGCTACAACAGATATCATCTGGCGAAGAACGAAGACCGATACATAGGGTTCACCCGACTGGGAAAGCAACTGCGGCACGGCAGGAGCCGCTATCCCGAGAAAAAGCACAAGTGTTTTTCTTTCATGAAGGAGGCCCACGATTTCGATCTAGACAGGCACAACACCATGCTCGCCGGCGACTTAACCAAGTGGCGCCCCCCGCGTAGATTCAGACCCGTGTCGCAGAACTCCATCAAACCTCCGTGCCACGGCGTCCGCCACCACCACGGCAGGCGTCAGAGGCGGAGGAACTGCGACGGCACGTAGGCGGCCCGTCTCAATATTAGCAGCTCATTTACGCTTCAACGCTTAACGCGTTCCGTTGCCAGCTGTCGATGGACTTTGTGAGTGGACAGAGTATTAGTCAACTACCGCAGTATTATTACAGTGACGAGGACTGGATAGCGTTAGGTTAGCTTTCGGCCGCGGTGGGCGCGACGTTTGAACGCCGCGTGGTAGCTGAAGCGAGAGAGAGAGAGCAAACATTTGAATGGGGAGTAAAAAAGCCGAGCCGGGACCGACGTCTGGAGCTGTGAAATTCCATAAGGTCGTGTAATATCGTGGCGCTCGTTTGCTCTTGTGCCTGCTCTCGGACTCGTGCTCTAAAAGGAAAAAAGGTTTTCTGAGGAAAGAGCAAATAGTATTCTCGCTAGTCACGAGTCTTCCGACAGACCACCGCTGAACTTTGCTTGTACGCGACGAGGAAGCTATGCGACGCACTACTGTCGGTACGCGTCCGAAGTGCAGTCCGTTCCTTGCAATGAACCCCTGACTTGAGTTCTACGAACCTCGATTGCTCCGGCTGGCTCGCCATAAATGTAGTTAAAAACGCCTTTACGTCAATTCTCAGTGTATTATTATTTAAAACGCTTTTACATTTTAATTAAGTACGGATTGTGTTATCTGCTTGTAAATATAATAAACTTGTGTTTAGGTACTTATTTATCAAAAACAAAAAAAACGTTAATCGGAAATGTGTAAACGTAGATGTTAGTTGTAAAGTTGTATTAAAATGTTTTTGTATTTAATTATGGATATTTAATCTATCCGACCAACCGCTCTCTTGTGTTAAGCCGCAGTTGATTACGATCTCCGACGTGGATACGTTCGATTGACTTCCTGTAGCGAAACATCAGTTCCAATGTTTCCTGATCAACTTCAGTGATCACTTCTGTTGTATGTGTACTTTGAGTTTGTTGTTTGATTTTGAACGTTATGTATATATTATTTTAAGTGTTCGTCTGAGAGTGATAGGTTTTGAATCTCTTATTTTCATAATAGTGTTTCACATGATTTGTTTTGAGAATGATGTATTAATTGCAATCAACAATTCTGTTTCATTTTCATAATAGTTTTTCCAAATACAAATTTTGCGGCATACCTCATATAAAGACATCGATGTTTCTTGGATCGCTGTACCTACACTTTCGTTTCATAATTGTATCTTCACAATAATGGACTTTGTAACTTTTAATGTTATATGATCTGTGCCATAGCGTGGTGGCAGAATGACTTTGTGTTCGCAATGTAACAAGTGTGTAAGTTTGTGTCTATAACGAATAGTTAATGAAATGTATAACATAGGACAAATAATTGACGTTAACACATTAGTGTATCCTACGCCCAGTGTATGTTCGAATATAATATTAACTAAAAATGTATCTGCTGTGCATTCAATGTTGCTATGTCGGTGTGAATTTGTAGTTTACATTCCACGTTGTATTCCATCGATGTTAGTTGAAAATATAATAAAATGTTTTACATTCCAAATATATAAAGAAATATTATGTGAAATATGCGCTTAAACATAGTAAATCTGTTATGTGATCACTGTCTTGTAATCACCGTGTATTGTTTGTAATGATTATTCTGATGCTGAAAACGAAATCATATAATTGCTAAGAAAAATTACGAAATTAAATCATATTTAACTCGCACAAAACTTGTATTATTTCAGTTTCTGATATTACAGGTATATTTTTTGCCCTTATTACAAGCTTCCTTTTATTGCTAAGCTTCTATTTCTGATTAACGAAGATATAATGTCCTAATACTTTAGTTTTAGTCTAACTTAAACTTAACTTGGTATCTGTTTGTAGCCAGTTGAGTTTATGATTAATACCGTTCATTAAAACCGTTTTAGATAACCAAAAGACGGTGTCTAAATTAGGAAAGTGAATTGTGTATTTAATAAAATCAATCATAAATCGGTAGGATCTTTCTTTAATAATTTAAATTGTTAGAATAAAGTACTTACTTAACTTAATTAAAATTTATCATTATTATCGCAAAATAGAAGTTTTATAGCATATCTTAACTTATTTAACTTTAAATTTAATTAACTTTACTTATTTAACTTTCGATTTTATTTACTTTACTTACTTAACTTTTAATTTAATTAACTTTTAATTTCATTTATCCACAAATATCACAGCATGACACGTCGTTACTAAGCTTTGACTTTATCAAATTACGACATTGGAATTAAGCCTTAAGCTTTTTACTGAAATGACATTTCTACAGATCTTTATTACAATAATTCATTGATTGGAATTTTTATTGCAGCGAGGAGGGTTTCAAATTAAATTTTAGGTGTCAATGATTTTAATCCTTTGAAATGTATTCGATTACGGATTCAGGACTTCATGTATAAGGTACTAATTTTAATTTTATTGTCAAAAAATGTTATCAACGTAATCGCTTAATAAATTTTAGTATAAAATTCATTTAACATTTACCGTTATTATAAAAAGTACTAATTCCAACTGAATAGCTCCGGCGGCGGGCCAAATTACATAACGTTGGGAGCAAAAAAGGTCGACGGGAGAAATTTGTTTGTTTGTTACATGGAGAGCTTATATTACCAATAAGTAGGTAAGTGGCGTCGGTTCAATGGTACCAGTTGCACAGGAAGGGCGATATTAGGTGGAAGTTAACATTAAATACAAACAGGGTAAATTGGAACTAAATGGCCATCATCGGGCGCGTCCCTTAATTAGCACCTCGAGGCTCCTGGCAGCTGAGTAGACAGGGGTGGGATTGTTCTACTTATTCTTGTTGAACTTGTAAATGTAAAAGCTACTCTCGAATAGATTGAAACGAGAAATGATCACGTATTTTGTAACATTCATTTTTGTTAAAATATTTTGACTATTTCGAAAAAGGAACGCCCTGAACGCAAGGTAGGACGCCCCGAAGGATATACGCAAAGTGGCTGGCAGTTGTTGGATACGAAGAGTTGAATATTGAAATAAGTGGCGTGTCATTAAAGAGCCCTGTGTCTAGCAGTGGACGGGAATAGGTTAATGATGATGATATAGAATATAGAACAAAATGGGAGAAAAATTATATAGAGAATGATCTCTTGCTAATTGACTGGCTCGTTGGTCGTGTTGGTTGCAAGCGCGACTGTCGATCGTGAGGTCCTGGATTCAATCCCGCTATTGGACTTTACCAATTAGCAGCTTTTCTAGTAGTGGCTCGGATTCTGGATATATGCCCGGTATATGGAATTAGGCTCACCACCTATTCCAGAGTGAGACGTAAATGTAACGTGAGCGTGTACCACACTATTTTGCCTACCTCTTCGGGGACTACACGCTTGATGTTACGTTAGTGTGAGTGCAATATTAAAAAACAACCATATTGTTTAAAAGCTAGAATATACGCCACTTTTATTATCATTAGGATTCTACAAATTCAAATGTTTTATTATTTTCCTACCATACATATTATATTCATACGATATTGGTACTCTAGGTTATAGGAAAAAGGTGAAAAATCGCATGGAAATCATTAAGTTTGTTACTCGTATATCTCAGGGCTTCGTGAGTGTACCCTTACATTGTGCGATGGATCGCATAAATACAGTTTGTTTTGGTTGTAAATCGTTGTGATCGTAAACGTCTTTATATTGCAATATTAGCATTATTAAGCATCAAGGTGATGAAATATAAATATATGTATGTACATATATAATTAAATAAATGTATTTTATGTACGTGCAAGTAAATCGCAGGAGTTGTGTATAAATCGATTTTGTAAATCTTTGATTTAATTGTCATTGTACTGTTTAAATCCACGAAATCTTTAAGATAAGGTTTCCTGTTTTGGTTTATACACGCACATATTGTCACGCTAGGTCCCTTACAAGGTAGACAGAGGGCATCGGGTGCTTAATATATCAATCCCTACAAACCTGGTGTGCCTCATCCACATTCATCGCTTTATTCACGCAGTTCGGTTCCGGACTCTTCTGACTCTCCCAATAGCCAGCATCTGGTCTATGCAATTCTGTTCTCGTAATCCATAAAGCGCTAAAAGCGTTAAAATGTACACCTTTTTTCATCACCTGTTATGCTTCTACGGTAACGTTTAAGTATCTTTGAGAGCGTCTGAATAATTCTCTAGCTGTTGTCATGCTCACATAATATGAAAAGGCAATGTATTGAGTACAATTCCTTGAGTTTTCTTTCACATGCCTTGTTAATTTTGTATACGCCTTGTGTATACTTTGTTCCATATCTAATAATACGTAATCGTTGTGCTTTTCTACAGGGCGTTCAAAAAACGGTCTCTTAAACGTATTCCAGTATTGCACGTACAATACACATACAAACAAAAAATTAACGCAAACATCCAAGTCATAAATCAAAGTATTTTATTACCTAAATCATATCTAACTTTATTATACATTACATTTAAAAGTAAGAAAGAAAACAGTTCATTCATAGCTAGTAGGTACATAAGAGTACATGCATTACTAAATATTAAAATATAAGGGTAAAGTTTTTGTTTGATGAACATTCTTTTTTTACTTAAATTAATATTTTTTTATCATCTAGTTATTCTCATAAAATACGTTATAAATACAAGAATGAATATAACACTGAAAATAACTCTGATTAAAAAAAAAACGTGTGAGCCTAATAATTTGGCCACCTACTGTAGTTACATTTGAGAATCGAATTCGAACTGAGTAGTTTACAATTACAAAAAATTACACAATCAAAACTAGAAATACACGCGTGACACGAATGGAACGAGCGTTGATAATGTCAATAATGAAACGTAAGAATACGTCACGCGCGAACAAAGGCGCGAGCCGAAGCATTATGCACATTTCACGCCGTTCGTACACATTTTTTGTCTGCATTACGTGCGCTAATATTATTCGTAATGTACGAGACATGGGCGTTTAGATACGATCACGATACCGTATCAGAGTCGTTTTTGTCCAGACGATGCAACTGCGCAGCTAGATATTTCGCTGCGTTTTATGGGTGTCGTATAAAAACTGAAAAATTAACCGAAAATTACAACATCACGCCTGTATTTCCTTGAAGTGGTAGCCAGAGGAGTGTCGTAGTCTAACGCTTCACCTGTTATCAAGCGATTATTTGTTATCAACAGCGATTGGGTAATATTTGTTACACGTTAAAGCTTTTATTATTCTCTTATATCGAGTCTCGTCTCAAAATGAAAAGGGTTAAAGATCTAGTTTACCATGTTGGCCATTACGGGTTGTCACACTTACCACGCCTTAGACTTAACACTATGGAGACCTTTATTGTATGAAAGATGTGCAGGTTTAATCATGATTTTTTTCTTTACCATTACTGTAAGTGACAGATACTTAATTTTAAAACCCTCATTTTTTATAAAGCGGTGAGCACCAGTATTTGAACCCATGACCCCAGGTGTGGGAGGCTGAATTTTAGACCCGTAGGCTATCACTGCTTTTAATTATATTATGAAAATTATAAAAACAGATACAAAATCGGACACAATTTTAGTATCATTTGGTAAACAATACATAATTAATTGAACAAATTGTTCACACAAAAGATGTAATCACACATGAAACAACACATGACAAATTCACACAAAACGCAACTACGCCATAGATATTAATAGAAAGAAGAGCTGGCAAGGCGTGTGTCTGCTTTATGTATTTATAATCTATTTGGTTTATCTATAATTATTTATCTATGGTACTTTGAAGTAACATAATTTAGTTTATGATATTAAGGACCTGAGCTATTTTTGCACTTTTAGCCTTTCTTGTAGTTGTCAAATTACAAAAAAATAATTTCAATAAATGCCTTGTAGGTTTTAAATCTGATTCGTACACAGTAGAAAAATCATCTCTTCTAGCTTATGTCATAGCGGTACAAATGCATTTTCAATTTTCAACATCATTATACTTTTGGGGCGATAAGTGAGTACAATCAAATAGAAAATCTTTAACTCACCTCGGGGTAATAGGTATGTACAATCAGATAGAAAAACGTCTAGTAAGTAAGATTAATATGCTATCTTATCGCGAATACCAGACTAAACTGCCACTGGGTGGTAATTCCATGAAATCGTTATCGGCACAATGCCTACACTTCATGCCACTATGTAATACTATATATAACACTATGTAATATTATATATTACATAGTAAGAATTCTGCGTGTCAAGCTTACGTCACATCTGTTATTGTGTTCTACAACACGCCCTATGACGTCACAATGCATACAAATATTCTTTCAGCTCTAATGAGAACTGAAAGAATTCAAAATCGCATTGATGACTTACAGATTTTAGCTTGTATTTTTGTGATACTAAAGTTAGTTAGACTGCAAAATGAATGTGTGTTTATTATATTTTCACGTCAAATATTTTACGTAGAAGGCAGGGAACATCTCGTGCAACACATCTCTATCCCTGTAGGCCTGGCGTATTTCTTCAATCTCTTCAATACGCGGCGCTTTCCGGATGTTAAAATTTTTCTACTGATCTTAAAGAATAATTTACGCGCGCTCGAAGAACTATGCTTTTTTTTATATATATTTAGCCTGACAAACAGGCAGACGGGCCACCTAATGGCAACTGGTTACCGTCGCCTATGAACATTTGCAACACCCTAGGAGTGGCCAATGCGTTGCCGGCTTCGAAGGAGAGCTCACTTTGCGCTTTTCTTGAAGAACCCCATGTCATGTCATGCTTCTGTGAAGAATATCTTATATTATATTAGATTATAGTTTTTGCCAAAAAAAATTAATCGTTTCAAAAATTCTGTTTGATACGTAATATTGTAATACAGAAGTTTTTATAACGTAATAAATTGTATTACATCACGTCGAACTGTTCTCGCAAGTGCTACATACGGACGTTAACATTCCTCATTTTATGACTTTTTATGTTTGAAGTAGCATCATTTATTTATTATTTACTCAATAAAAACACCGTCGTAATCATCGTTTACATGATTTCTATGTTCATTTTATTAGCGTGTTTTAACAATTCGCTGCGATCTTAATTCGTGTATTGTAACTAGGGGGTTTTCATTTTATTCGATTATTTTATAAACTGTAAAATATTATTTTACATTCATATTAGTAGAGTGTTTAACGATGAGTATTACAACTAGGGGGTTTTTATATTATGAACTGCAAAACATATTATATATTTATTAGAAATGAGTGTTTAACAACTCGCTGCGTTCATAATTCGTGTATTGAAATTAATAGGATTTTATATCATCTGATTATTTTATGAACTGTAAAACATACTACATCTTCATTTTAGATGATTATATTATTAACCAATCTGCTGTCGATTCCCAACCCGCATGCCCATCGTGGGGATTATGAGCCTAACTCCTCAGTAGAGGCCATGGTCAGCAGTGATCTGCAATACGCTGTTGATGATGATGATGTCTTCATCAACTGTTAACTACGAAGATCTCAAGATACCGTGCACGGCTTGTACTCGTATGAAATAATGTAATATTCAAACACAAACTGTCCAATACCTTTTTCACTTTTGATATCGTGCTCCATCATCAACACTTTTGTGTTCCACCGATACACACGTCTCAGAATAAGAAAGGTAAAGACCACAGTGTGCCACGCTGGCCACGTGCGGGTTGGCTTGTGCGTATTGGTATCTCGTTAAACACATATGCAGGTTCTAACGCGTCCTGCAATGTGACCAGGTGTTTAGTGGTCTGAGTGTGCGCGTGACGGCGTGTGCACGGAGTACATCTTGCACTCTAAACATGACATTACAAAGTTTGGTGCGACAGTCATTCATGAAGTAATAATAATAAATATAATAATGAATTATAATAATGAATTACCTATAATAATGAAATATAGTAATGAAATATAATAATGAAATATCATAATGAAATATAATAATGACTGCCTCGTTGGTCGTGTTTGTTGCAAGTGCGACTGCCGATCGGGAGGTCCCG